>WKFP01014177.1:0-43984 GCA_011057875.1 Pterocles orientalis | reverse complement strand
AAAGAAGTATGGTGCATACTCCTTGTATGTACCATACTTCTGCACTACTGGTACCTTGTCAATCCTTAAGAAAAAACTTGGGAAACATCTGCTCCATTCTCTCAGCCAGTAAAGAAACCCATTTAAGAAATGGAAAGCAAAACTGAAATGAAATAAAAGGAAAACAGGAAACTGATTTGTGATGATTGTGTGTGTTCTTCCCATTATCTCTTTTTTTCTTCGCCTTCCATTTGGTTAATCTGTTTGTTTAGGAAAAAAAAGTGTTGTTCTTGTTTTCTTTTTTCTTGCTGAATGGCTTGCACTATACCTGTGAATGTGGATGCTGAACTCCATCCTCTCTAACTCCTGGTCTCTAAACAATACTGTAATGAATTTCTGTTCCTGAGTTGAGTGCATGCAGAGGGTCAGGCAAGCAGGCCGATGTAACTTCACCTAGAAGTGAAACTGTAGCTGTCTCTACGGCAAAAAGCAGGACATGGGTGCAAGGAGAGATCTGACAGTGTAATTTTGCAGGATGTACTTCAGGGTACATTATATTTCATAGGATCAAATTGTCAACCGATGTGGGAGAAATGAGAGTCCTTGGTGTGTAAATGCCTTCACTGTAGTGAAGTGAGTGCCTGGTCAGGGCTTTGGCTCTCGTGATGACACAGAGTTTCTCTAGGACCCAGCCTCATGTAGCAGGGCTCTTGTGACAGTAACACTTCCCCTCCACAGCCCTTGTTCTGTTGAACTTGAGATCTGCAGAGGTATGCAGTCACTTACATCAGTAAGTAATAAACTCCAGGTAAGCTGACTGGGGTGCAAACCCAGAACAAAGCTTAGAGCAGGGCATCAGGGTCTTGAAACCAATGTGGTTGCTCTGCAATGTCATGATTTTTTAAAAAATATTATTATTTATGATTTAAACACTTGGCCAAGCTCATTCTTGCAAAACGCAAGTCTTGTGTAGTCTTTCGGCTCTTAGGAGACTGAATTTTTCCTTCGGTTCAGATGCAGTCCTCTTCTATGGTTTGGAGTTATTACAAGATTGAGGAGGTTACATTCATTCAAAGCTGCATTCTGAATTTTTTCAAAGCATTTGCATTGAAAGCATTTGAAAGAAAAATTCTGCTACCTGTGTCTAACAGCCTAACAAGCAAGGCCTTTGCTTCCTTGTTGACAAATACAGTTATAAATGTGTGTGTGTATATATATATATATCTGTGTACATAGTTGCTTAATTTACCTCATTACAGAAGTAATACAAATAGCCTATTGTTAAGCTAGAAGGTACTAAAACCTGGCAGCTGGTGGTGGTAGATTTCACTAAAGAGCCTGAAAAAAAATGACCTTTTAATGACTCCAGAGAAGTTAAAAAAGCTGTTTTAGCAGTAACAAAACCAGTTGTGGATAAAGACAGCCTGAGGTGGTAGGTACCTATAGCAGGCACATCTACTCTATAGGCACTGAGGGGCATCCTTGGTTGCAATAACAACGCTTTTTTTTTCTGCTTGCAGGCTGTGCATCTAGAAAGAGCAAGCAAGAGATTTTTGCCTTGACAGGAGTTGAAGTGGCTCCTCCAGTCAGAGCTTATGTGAGAGACACTTGAGGTTTCTGAGGCAGGAAACTGCTAAGTCTTTGCTCCTGCTGTATTTGAACGATGGGTGGATGTTTTGAGCATGTTCATAGTTAATAGACCGATTTGCAGATGTCAGTTTGCTTTCAGTTGACTGAACTGTGTTCTAATGGTTGTAGAGCTCTGAATATTAGCCAACTGCCTGGGCCAAGAGCCACAAATATTAGACTTCTCAGATTATCTGGATGCTGATATGTGAAAATTCATGGCTTGGGTCAATTGACAGAGGGAGGCTTACAGTCTTTTTGGTGGGTGTGATGAGCCCAGATCAGGACATGTCTTCCCAGGCAGGTGGTGGACAGTGTGCCAGGGGTCCTGTGTTCCATCAGAGGCCTGCTGGGTGTCAGAATCTCTGCTGGTGGCATTGCTGTTGCTGTGGCCAGTTCCTCTCCTCTCTCTGGAAACAACTGTGACCTGGAGTACTGCTGCAGATAGCTGATAAGGGAACAGGAGGTGTCTTGGTGCATGAGACTTGGTGAGTTCAATAAGTGCTTTTTCACAGGCAAACAAAGCAAGCTTCTGTTTAAGCTTTTGCCAGTGATAACCTTTCTAGTGCTAAACAGCCTATAATGAAGTCGCTTAACATGTGACACAGCATTAAGTTGTCACAATGTTATTAATATTGATCTTTGTTTTACTTTTTGATAGCATCTTTTGGGGTTTTTTTGTTTTTTTGTTTGTTTGTTTGTTTGTTTTAGAAGTGTGCAAATCAAGCTTAGAGAAGCAAAGTTTGACATTTCTAACTTTAATGAAATAAGCTGCAGTGAGAGAGTAAGGTATGGCAGGTCAGAGATACCAAAGTGAGAAATAGCAAGGGTTTCTCTCAAGGATCAGGCAGTAAAGTCTCACTCAGTAATTGAGGAAGAGAGTTGTTGAATAGCTTAAAAGTATGAGGAGAGCCTCCCCTTGCCTCAGGTCAGAAAGAGGAGTATGACTTTTGGCTCCTGAGACCCCAGTTCTCAGTATCTCTCTTTGAACCAGAATGTAAGGTAACAAGAAAGAAGGATGGCTGCAATCTACCTTTTTATTCTGGGACAACTGACAGCTCTTAGGTATAATATTAGAGCAGCTTCAGAGCATCCTGAGATTGCACTGTGCTTTTGCAATCTGTGTCAGCCACAGAGGGACCATAGTGTTAGGGTCTTTATAACTTGCATGCTCTCTGCTGCTACTCTGCCTTTGGGATGATCCCAGTCTATCTTGTTCTCAGGATGGCATTTCTAACTGCTTTAGGTCTTTCTACCTCCAGCCAAGTGGAGAAAATGGACTCAACAAGCTCAAGAGCTCTTAAGTTCAGAAGCTCAAAAGCTGTCTATCCAATGAGCATGATATCAAGTAAAGGTGACAAGAGGTCTGCATGGGTAAGCAAGGAGCTCCTGACAAAACTCAGGAACAAAGAGGTAGGGTACAAGATCTGGAAGCAGGATTAGGTGACCTGGCCAGTAGTTAGAGCAACTGTCTGAGTTTGCAGGATGGGGTCAGGAAAGCCAGAGTCCACCTGGTGTTGAGTCTGGTGAGGGATGTGAAGGGTGATGTAAGGGCTTCTACCACTACATCAGCAGCAAAAAGAAGCCAAGGGAAAACACAGACCTGCTGCTGAATTGGATAGGAGCTCTGCTGACAACGGACACCAAAAAGGCCGAAGGTACTCAATATCCTCTTCAGCTTGGTCTTTAATGCTAAGATCTACCTTTCAGGAATCACAGATCCCTAAGACAAGAAGTTTGTAGCAAGGAAGACTTACTCTCAGTGGTAGTGGATCCAGTAAGGGAACACTTTAAACTGTTCACACACAAGTCCATGCAATGGGATGCCCCATGCATGCTGGGGGAGCTGAGTGATGTGGTAGTACAGCCACTCTGTTACGTTGGAAAAAGTCACAGTGATCAGGAGATGACTGATGACTGGAAGACAGCAAATATCATACCCTTCAAGAAGGGCAAGAAGGAGGATCTAGGGAACAAGAAACTGGTCAGCTTTACCTCCATCCTTGGAAAGGTAGTGGAACAACTAATCCTGGAAACCATTTCTAGACACACGAAGGACAAAAGGGTGATCAGGAGTAATTAGCATGGATTGATGAAAGGGAAGTCATGCTTAACCAGCCTGATAGCCTTCTGTGAAGAAATAAGTGGCCCAGTGGAGGGGGGAAGAGCAGTGGATGTTGTTTAATCCGTCTATTGTAAGACATTTGACAGTCTTTGACAGCCTCCTCACAGGAAAACTGATGGCACACAGACTAAATAACTGGACAATGAGGTGGACTGAAAACCAGTTGAACTGCTGGGTTTGGGTGGTTGTGATCAGTGGCACAAAGTGTAGGTCAATCAAGTGAAGACCCCAAGTGTTGATACTGGGTCCAATGTTGTTTATGCTCTTCATTAATGATCTGGAGGATGTGACAGAGGACTTAGGCACTTCTATCATCTCCGTATCATCTGCAAGTTTGTAGATGATACAAAACTGGAAGGAGTGGCTGATATGCCAGAGGGTTTTGTTGCCATTCAGAAGGACCTGGACAGACTGAAGCATCGGACAGAGGAATGTCACGAAGCTCAACAACAGGAAATGCAAAATTCTGCACCCAGAGAATTTCACACACAAGTACAGAAGGTTTCTTTCCCATGTGTGCACTATCTCATCCAAAGCTCTGTCCAGGTGAAGCTTCTCTTTCTGTTCAGTTGCATACTACTGCTCCTAACTGCAGCAGTTTGATTCCTGTTTGAGGTCTACCACGCTGTAAATAAGATTGATACAGAGATATGCTTACAGCTATGGAGTTGCCTAACTTAGATTTAACTTCCTTTAATAGGTTTAGTGATCTATAATTGCATTTTTTAGTAACTGTGTTAAAGCATATTCTTTTCACTGATCATTTCAGTTGTGCTTCAATTGCTTTTGAATTGATCACAAAGAAATTGACTGTGTTTTGGCTGGTTATCTTTGGAGTTGAACATGAAATGATCTAAATCTATTTGTGAAAATGTCAGTATAATTTTTATTTTTCTGGCAAAATGTCTGTAAACTGAACACTTCTACACTTAAACTTCTTCAAAATAGGAAATACCAGTCAGTTGCAAAGAGTATATAGGTCTTTGGGGGGTCACAAAATTGGAAATATCTCAGGAAATAAAAAGACGATCTCTTTAATTATCAAGACAGTGTTTTGCAGAAGATAAGGTATTGATCTTGGTTAAGCGAATTTAGGTTATACCTAGTTCTATATAGACCTTGCTCTGTCTAACGTGACCTATGAAAACTCCATGGGTTTTGGGATCATCAATTTTGTGGTAGTAATTAAACTTATTTAATTTAAAAATTAAAAAATAAAAACTAAAAAATCCTACCTACTTCCTATCTCTTTGACCTAAAAAAGAGGTTGAATAATTGACATGAAATTTGAAGAAAAAATTAAAAATTCTCAGCTTCTAATTAATTCTTCCTTCTCTCTCCTTCCCCCTCTTCCCCCCACCCTGAGGTTTTATATTTAACAGCAAAAGAATAAAATTGCTATGAGATTTCCTGCCCTCCTCTCTCCAACCTTTTTTTTGGAAACAGCTAGGTGCAGAGATAACGTAGTCTTAACAAAGAATAAATGTTGAGCTTGTCAGAATGGGGAGCTGCTTATTGGTGACCATCACCCAGCTACTTGGTTCCTTGTCTCCTAACATACCTCTTTTGCTCTGATAAAATGAAATTTAATGCCATACTTGGAAAAGGAAGGCAAAATGGGATACTGGTTTGGATGTATGAAATATATGCAGTGCCACCACTGAGGGCATCAAGACTACAGGAATTTAGAAATGAGACAATTTTGCAGAAATCCTAAGAGAAGAGGCTTTTTATCTTAAAATTTAGTCGGACCTCCCATGTAGGACAGGTTTATAATGATTTCACAAAATCACTTCTGCTTCACAGTCACAATTTCTTCTTTGGTTGGTATAACTTACAGGAACCTTAGGCATTGGTATGTTAACCAAGGAAAATGTACAAGATCTGAGGGCAAGGGCAGGCCTCTCAAATAGCTTAATGTCTGATGCATGTGGGGGTATCTGATGAAGTAGGAGCTGCAGGCCTTTGCTGGAGACTTGGCTGGTTAGTAGATTCTCTTTGAGGATAGGGCTCTGCTAGGAGAAAATATATCCCCAGGTGCTGCTACTTCTTGCACCCCTGTGCAGCAGCAGCATCTGGTCAGCAAATCAACCCACCAGTTGCACTGGTAGGTGAAGCCGTGAACTGCTGCAAAAGCTTAGGTCAGGCCACAGAGGAGCATGGCAGTCTTGTCATGTTCTGTCATGTTCTTGTTATATAACTGTTGTGGTTTAGGCCCAGCTGCCAATAAGCACCATGTGGCCACTTGCTCACTCCTCCCCCCACGGTGGGATGGGGAGGAGAAAATATAATGAAAACCTTGTGGGTCAAGGACAGAGAGTCATCACTCACCACTTATGGTCATGGGCAAAACAGACTTGACTTGGGGAAAAAAATCAATTAAATTCGTTACCAATCAGATCAGAGTAGGATAATGAGAAATAGAACCAAATCTTAAAAACACCTTTCCCCTGCCCCTTCCTTCTCCCCAGGCTCAGCTTTGTTCCCAACTTCTCTACCTCTTCCACGCCAGTGGCACAGGGGTCAGGAAATGGGGGTTGTGGTCCATTCATCACACATTGTCTCTGCTGTTCCTTTTTCCTCAAGGGCAAGACTCCTCATGCTCTTCCCCTGCTCCAGTGTGGGGTCCCTCCTATGGGAGACAGTCCTCCATGAACTACTCTGATGCGAGTCCTTGACATGGGCTGCAGGTGTGTCTCTGCCCACTGTTATCCTCCATGGCTGCAGGGGCACAGCTGCTGTCTCACCACAGGCTGCAGGGGAATTTCTGCTCTAGTGCCCCTCCTTCCCCTCCTTTCCTCACTGACCTTGGTGTCCATAGAGTTGTTTCACATCTCGCTCCTCTCTCCACTACCTGTTTGCAGCAGGTTTGCTTTTTCCCCTCCTCTTAACTGTGTTATCACAGAGGAAGATCCACCACTGCTGATGGGCTCTGCCTTGGCCAGAGGTGGGTCCAGCTTGGAGCCAGGGTAGCCTCTGTCAGCTTCTCACGAGTCACCCTTGTAGCCCCCCTCCCATCCTGCCAAAACCCCGCCATGGAAGCCAAATACAAACACTTGCCAGGTCTGTATATTTTCCCCATGACTTAATTAGCCTTTTACTGCTCCTTTAGGAAACAGAAATGTGTGGTGGCTAGTCTGATGGAGTTGTGGGAGCCGTGGAAAAAGGCCCAAGGCAAAACAGAATTTGAGCTATCTGTACTGACACTCTCCCTGATGAGTTTGCTTTAGTCTTTGTCCCTGAAGCCTTTCCTGCATTTGTGATGAGCTGCATTCAAATTAATGTGGTGTTTCAGTATGTACAAACAGGCTGCTGCAAGCAGAATTTATTTGTTCTGCATCCGTGTTCCGAGTGGTGACATATGGCTGGCTGTCCACTTGTTGCTTGGGATTGCAGTGTTAATTGCTGCTCTCTAAGGGACAAACCGGAACAGAGACAGGAAATGTATGTTTGGGTGTCTATCCCTGCCACTTGCTGATGCAGCAAAAAGGCTTGCTATGTGGAACTTTTCCCCCTGTCGCTTCTAATATTGTGCTTCACACATAGCTAAGGGCCTAATGTTGCTGACACAACTGTACTTGTTTAATTTTATCCCATTGACTGTGCCACTTAGCGTGCTTAGTCATCTGCTAAAAATCCTTTTGTTAAGATCAAGAACCAAACACAATACTGTGTATTTGATCCTACCTACTTATGCATGGCTAACAACCTTTGCTTTTATGTTTAGCTTGCTGCTATGAAAATAATGAAATATTTATTCAGCTGTTAAGGATCAGAGTTTTCCTTCTTTTGCGATTAGATGATCTGCAGAGGATGTTCCTTAGAGAAGGAGAAAGGCTCTGGCATTCCCAGCACTGTTGTCAGAAGAAGGCTGTACACATTTTCTGAATTTTGTTGTGTCTTTTATGTCACAGGTGGCTGTGGTTCTTAGGCAGAGGTGTGCTTTGCAGCCTGTCTTTTTGTATTAGGTTTTGTAGAATTTAAATCAACATGGCTGATATTAAAATGATCTGCAGCAAGCACAGCGCTGTATCAGTATAAAAATCAGTAAGGTCTGAATCAGATCTCTAGGACTAACCAGGAAGGAGAATTTTATTTTTCCCTTTCCTGCTTTCTGGGGCATGTGGTACCCTTCACTTGGGGATCTCTGCCCTGTGGACATAATGCTGGCTATTCTGAGCATCTCACCTGAGGGTCTATTTCTGTACAGATTAAGCCAGCTGAGAAAAATCTTCAATATATTTAGCTCACCATATGTTTTCAGAAGACTCTTCTTCTGGAATGAACATTCTTAAAAACAAGCTTACTAACAGGCTAGCATCTGTTCATTTAGTTGTCAAGACCTAGAGTGCACTTAGACAAAAGACAGTAAATGGTGGAGATGAGGGAAGGAGAAAATAAAATTAAATGACCTCTGCCTTTCTCCTCAACAGTCATACACCCACACACCCTAAAGTATCAGCAGTTTCTTGATATGCTGTGTGATTTTCTTATTTCCATTAGATTAAACATTTACTGCAAGAGTATGTGAACCTCAGGCTGAACTTCAGGTTGAAGTTTAGTTTTTGTATCAGTGAAAATCTCAGCCAAATTAATCTGCTTCTGACAATGATGCCATTGGCATTGGGGTTTTTTTGTTTGTTGTTGTTGTTGTTGTTGTTGTTGTTTAACCTGTGTCTTTCATTGCTTCCACGTGGGATGGCTCTCCAGTAATGGAGCATCCTGATGTCCAACGTAATCACCAAAAGCAGTGGCATCACCACTTTATTTTTTTCATGCAAGTTTGTGAACGAGCAGAATATTTGTATCCAGGGGTGGGCTGGTTTCTTTGTCTCAGAAGAATCAGGTACACCTCAGTGTGCAAAGCACTACCCCAGTGCACACAGGGATAGGCGGTGAGCATCCTTTTTTATAAGGGCTGGTAGGTAAGGTTACAGATGTGCATACAGCCAAGACTCATGGTTTTCCTAGCAACAGCAGCAATTGAAATACTTACAAATGTATTGGGAAGAAATCTCAGGGTTTTAGGAAGGTTTTTACTGTTACCATCAGATTGTGGTTTGTTACAAATCCATGCTGGCTAGCATTAAATCCTCCCTGTTGGCATTACCTGAGGGGTAAGCTCAAGGAGGAATGGATTTCTTTTGGGTAGTGTGGGAGTCTAGCACTGTGCTATTTTATTTATTTAGAGTTCTGAGAATGCTAAAAATGTCCCTTACTATGCTCCAGGTACTTTTGACATACGTTAGAAATACATGACAGAAATACCCTTAGCGCAGAAGTACAAATGAATATTTCAAGGAAAATGACAGTAAAATGAATTTAGGGTTGGGAGTTCACATTAATAATGCAGGCTGATCTACAGCACCTTCATTTTTCTTCTGTAAAATGGGGATAATGATGTTGATCCGGTTTGTAAATGCGCCCTGAGATCATCTGATGAAAAGCATCACCAACAGAAGTGGTAGTGGTAGAAATAATTGTTAGAGATGTGGTATAATTGTTTCAAACAATAATTTTATAAGTATTGGGACACCCAGAGCAGAAGTTAAAGAAATCTAAATATTCTTAAGTGTGGAAAAGCTCTCACAAGGTATATGAATACTTCTGCTGAGCAGTGATGCCATATGGTAAACATGCAATTACAAGCAATATGGTTTTTTATAGCCATGGATCAAACTGATTTTTTTAAGGAAATATAAATGTTCTTGGCTCCTTCTGCCGTCTGTCACTGTCACTCATTGATTCCACATCACAGGCTGTTTCTCGCCACCTTCCTCTTTCACCGCTTCAGTGATGGTTTTGAACCAGCTTCCTACTTCTGAGGCCCTTGGCCAGCAACATCCCACTGCTGAGCACTTTGTTCTTTCTGCAGTGTTTTTGGTTTATGTAACCTAGTCAGCCCCTGTTGTCTTTTTAATTTCTGATTGCTTGTCTTAATCCTCTACCGTCAACTCCACCCAGACTTCTTACTTAGGCTCTGGTACCCCGAGAAAGCTCCTTTGTCCCAGCTTCTTCGCTTCCAGACAGGTCTGAGTTCTGTCCTCTATTTGTGGAGCATGTCTGCACCTGGCTTCCTCACTCATCCTTCACCTCCACACAAAGCCCTCCCTGCTGACTTTCCCACCATCCTGATTTGGTCAGTCTGGTTTTTACCTCTTTTCTGTATCCCAAACTTAGCTTCAGTCTCCTCTCTCCTTCCCAGGACTTTGACCTGGGCCCTGTAACTGCCTTTCCTTTCACCCTCTCAGTGCTGCCTGCGCTGCCATAGCTGGCTTGCTCTAGACAAAGATATTGTACTTCATTTTACTAATGTGTTTTATTGATGTTCCTTGTATTTTAAAGAAATACCCTTGGCTTTATCTGTATAAATTTAATTTTGTGTGCAATATATTCACTTGGACTCCAAGATAAGTGGGTGAATAAGCCTTTCCCTGATCAGAGTGTTAGAAGGTGAAAAGCGAAGTGTGAAGCTGTGGCAGAAAGACCATGTGAGGTGATTAAATATATGGTGGTGGCTCTGTATTCACGTGCTTCTTTTTAAGTGTTCTCCAAGGCCTCTTGCTTGTGTTTGGCTCTGATGTGTAGACTGATTGTCAAGGAAGTAAACACTCTTTTCTCCTCTTTTTTTTTTTTAAATTTTCTCTCTCTCTTTTTTTTTTTGGCTGTTAATTTCTCAGACTGTTAAAACTTCAAATACTGGAGGCTTCAGCAGGACTGACGGTTTTTATTGTCTCTTTGCATTTGCGTGCCTGAGACCAGAACAGGACTGACCTTACGCTAATAGGAAGATGGAGTTGGTTGAAAATTCTGCTAATAATGGAGAACTACCTTCCACTGTAGCTATGCAGCAGGCACTCTGTAATAATAGAACTGTCAGGCTTTCTTCTGTCTTGGTGTTACAAATGTTTGCAGACTCTTTAGCAGAGGGGACATTTTTATAAAGGAAAGGAAGAAAGTTTGTATGATTTCTTTTTTGTCTGATATGCAAGTTTGGTAAAATGTTATGTGTAGCTTTTGTAATTTTGAATCTATGGGGGTTTGAGGAGTAAATGTTACTCCCTGGTTTTTGACAATGCTATTTGACAGATTAAGAAATAAAATGCTAAAGTAATCTTGCATCTGAAAACAAAGATGGAAATAGAGCAGATGTCATTTTGCAAATGGGGAGTAAAAAGGTTTTTGTGTTTGCAAGCGTGCATAGTTTAGAATAATTTCAGTGCATCAGGAAATGAGCTTTAAATTATTCTAAAGTGGTAGATAAATGGGAGCAACACAGTTAAATTTATTAAAGCTTTTTTTGGTAAATAATTACTATAATGTTGCAGTAAGAGTACCTTATATATTATAAAATGATAGAGATAGAATAGATGTAAATAGATGTAGCATGCTTTTCCTTCTGCTTGACACTAGATTCCAGACTGACTAATAATTGTGAAGGAGCTCAGTTAGTTTTCCTCCAAGAGCCATGAGTATTTTAGCTGTGGAAAATTGGCAGGTGTGTTATTTAAATTACTTTCTTCATCTCCATACAGCTTTTGACTTGATTTAGAAATAAAATAATATTAATAATTAAAAAATCAGCCCTAGAGGAGAAGATAGGCCAGCTTCCTTACCACAAGTGGCTGGAGGAAAAGACTGGGAACTTGACGTTTCCCCCAGCATCGCTTTAATGATGTTCAGAGACCTATTGCTCTGGGCAATTTGCTGCTCTTGAACTCGAATGTTCATCTCTGCCTAATCCAAATTCTGGTTTGAATACAGTCTTGGTTATCTCTGACTGGGGAGTAATGTATTTGTGCTTTTATTAAAGCAACAATACTATTAATGGTAAAAGACTTTTATTTTTGTATTTTCCAGAAGTCAGGCTTAAGGTAGAGTGTGTCTCGAGAGTTCTTATCTAGTTAACACAATACTCTTATTTGACAGAGCATGACTCAAACCATACCTCAGCAAGACCTCTCTAATAATTGCAATGTGAGGATCTGTTCTCTTTTTGCTGTTAATGGATTGTAAAAATTTCTTCACATTTACTGTCAGAAATGGGACTTGCAGCGAGTTCATAGTTTGGACACCTTGTATATAGAAGTTTTGCTAGATGGTTTACAAAAGCTTTACTATAAGTTGAACAAAGGTATGAAGCATGAGTACAAACCATCTATTGTGTCTCCTGCTAGTAGGTAAACAGAGCAATTTCCATTAACTACTTCTGGCAGGCATCAGTTGTTAATCCTTTATCAATGAGGTGCAGATTAAACCTTTATTTAGAATATGACCAGAGTCTTTCTCCCAGGTTCTTAGCTCTAAGGGAGAGAACTAGCAACACTTCAGAGCATGAAAATGCACTTCCTGCCTGCTAAAGCGGTTGATGCTCAGCATCTCATTTAGTGAAGGAGGCACTAAAGTCTCATACCACCATTCTTGCGTGCCACCATAAACTTAATCCCAAATACCACGTCCAGTCTATGTAGAAAGTCTCTTGGAAAAATTGTTCAGAACTGTATGGCATTGGACTATCACAGCGTTACATCATGATTATGTGCCTCCATTTTTGTCTTGAATTTTAAAGAACAATGCTGTTTTTTCACAACAGTGTCTCATCTGTCACGTCTCTCTGGACAAGTGAAGACACTTTGGTAGAACTACTAGGAATGGCAAGTGAACTTTTACAGCTGACTTGGCTTCAATCTCCACACTCTTCCTGACCTGTATTTATTAAATCCTTGTAGGTGGTATGTAAAAAATTTATGCAGATGATTAATGGGTATTGTATCTTCTGTCACCCCCACATGTTGTCAAGATTTTGCCAGAAGCTCTGGAAGAGGGACATTAAAGAATTCAGAGATACAGCAATGTTTGATATTGCAAAGAGCGGATACAGAAGCACTCTCTCTTCCCTTCCCCTCTCCTTCTTCTTCCCGTTCTGCTTTGCTGTGTGACACAAATTTGTCTTGTGGCTATAGTGGTATAAATGCATAGAAACATCACTTGAAGTAAATGGATCTTCTGCTGGTGTGACTCAAGCAAGGTTTTTTTCCTTCTCTCCAGAGTAATTATCTAAGCCTGCTGGCATTAGTAAAAGAAGACAAATAGTTATACAACAATAGTACAGAAGAATTGCTGCAATTTTCCTAAGTGCATCAAGATATTTATGTTACATTCAATTTAAATAAAAAAAAAAGATATGCAAGAAAGGACTGGGGAGTTTAACACAGCAAGTTCTGCTCCATCTTTATCTCCACCTTTTTTCTTCCTGTGACATTTGCTCACTTGTTTCATTTTCCCTCTGTTCTTTCTAAGTGCAAGCCCATATCTTGAGGAGCACAACAGTCACAGTGTAACTGCACTAGGATCTGCTCAGGTTAGATTGATGTAAAAAATTAATGTAAATTGTGTTCATCGTATTTGTATCACAGGTTAATTCTTGTCAGAGCTGTGCCTTTGCTCAGCTTTGATATACCCAATTACCCCTTCCTCCGAGTCCTCCTCCAACATCCGCACCTTCCACGCTTGTCACATGGATATATTTTGCGCCATTCCTTCTTTCTTTGGCTGGTTCACAACAGTGCCTTTAATCTGAAAGAAAGCCAGTTAGGAGCAAAGCACTATGTATTCTTGTGAAAGTTGTGGGAGGAGACCCCCACACTGAGGGTAACGACCTGATATGTCTTGGTACACACCTGCTAAGGGAGGGGGCCTGTGGGAGTCCATGGTGGATGGGAGGCAGACCCAGAACTACAGTGTGGGGAGGGGGAGTGGGACACTTGATGTGGGGGCAGGGAGAGCTCAGCAGAGGAGGAATGTCTGATACTCAAAGTGATGAAAATGGAAGTAATAAAGAGCAAAAAACTGAGGGGTGTTATGAAGCAGTTCTGGAGTTCTCATTTAACTTGTTCCTCAGTAGTATGAAAGAAATATGACCTATTTACAGTCCTTAAATTGAATCAGATACAGAGTGACCCTTTTGTCCAGGTTTTTGTCTGGGCTTTCTGAATCCAGCTACTACTATTTTTAAGCAAAGTCTTCTCTGAGCTCTGTCAGTGGTCTCCTCTTTGGTATTGTTTTCCTCCACCTCCCCAGCCCCTGCTTTCTCTCTAAGGTGTTTCCTCCTGAACCTACAGTTTCAATTGTGGTTTCAGTCCTTCTGCTGTCTGACTACCTGTAGACTTTGAACTGGGAGGTAGAGTGGAAGGAGTACGTGCACCCGTGATGAGTTGTATGGCATCAGGGGCAGTGACCCCTGAGGATCAGCTCTCTAGAGGGGCTTGTGAAGACAAGGGGAAAATATAAAATTAATGAGGCGGGCTGTGAAAATTGTGTTGCTTGTTTTCAGATGTGCTCCTCCAGTTCAAATGTCAGAGCATCCAGGTGGGGTGAGAGGGGTGTATTTGAAGTTATAAGGGGTGTTGAAACAATTAAGACAATGTTCTTGTTTTGGATGAGTAGAAACTTTCCCCTTCAGCTGTTCTCTCCTCAGTGCTGGATTTCTGTCCCTTCTTGCCAGCTGCTGGCATTCCTGACCATTGTCTGGTATTATCACAGTCAGCCTGTCTGGATGGCCTTTTGTAAGGGTTGCCATGGGATGTTGCTTTGTCCAGGAATGGTTATTCTCTGTTGGTCAGATACAATATCCATCAGTTTTTATCCTATCTTAATTCACTCTAACACCATCTGATTTCTTGGTAAAAGAATCCTTTATAGTGGGTCACTTGTAGGAAAGGAGCAGATTAGTGTGCTGAAATTGTGCACAGAGCTAGAAAAAGGGTTGGTTTTTTTTTTATAATTGGGTGTGAACAGTGTTGTGATGGGAATTTTATGGAAGGTTGTAAGGGAAAAGCATTTTGGAGTAACCCTGATTTCCATTGCAGAGGTTAAAGCAATAGCTGCATGCTACACTCTTATTCTTTGGCTTTGTCGTTTGTTGGTTTTTTGTTGTTGTTTAAATTGTTTTTATTTCTGCATTATACAGAGTTGAACTGAACGGCATTTCCCCAAGTCCTTTGTGTGTGTGTGTGGGAGGGGAGTCAGGGAGAGGGATGTATGCAACAGGAGCAATCAGCAAGAAACAGGCTGTAGATGGACTGGGATACAGAGGCAGGTCAGGCTTAGTCATGGGATGCCAAGTGTTTTGCTTCATGATGCTTGGTGGTTTGTTAGAGGCACTCTCTTCCCTGCTGGTGCTCTGAGCCTGTTTGTACTCCTGATGCTTATCTGTGATAGCCCAATCCAATCTAACTCTGCCCTAGGTGGGAGAGACAGAGTGACAGGTAGATGCAGGAGACAACACAGGAAACGTGTCTAAGTGTAAACAGCAAGTGAGAGCACAATTCCTTCATCGTGGCATACAGTGCATATGCAAAACACCTGTATGAAATGACAAGCAGTAAGGACAACAACAGTTGTACCAACAAATTTTGTTGTGGAACCATCCCCACGAATAGCTTCCTGAAAGTTTTTCTTTTGGGGTTTTCAGCGTAATGGGGAAACATAATAAGGGAAGTGGGAAAATATCATCTTGGGCAAGGACATCAGCTTTGGTTATCTACTATACTTTTCCATTTTAAAAAATTAGTGTGATTTTTTTTCTACGTCTACCATCTCTTATGTCTCCTATTGTGGGAAATATTTTATATTCAGTTATGAGTTAATACTATATACTGCTTAATAGAATACTACTGCAAATCTCTCCCCACTCTGCAAGTTCTCTGTGACTTACTGAGGAGTGAGTTATTTACTGATTCATGCCTTCATTGGCTGTTTCTCTGAAGACCAGATTGATCTGAGTTTAACTGAGTGCATGCAGTACTTATTTTTAAGTTGGCCATTTTAAAAGCTGCAAGCACTGGATGTTGTAAAACTGTCCAGTGCTTGGCCTTTTCATTGATAGGTGGTGACCTTTGTATTTGGAGACCTGCAGACTGCTTTTCAGGGTGGTCCTACAAGTTACAGCTTCAGCTGCATCATGTCATTATTAGAGGTGGAACAAAGTCTATGGGTACTCATATGTGTTGCGGTGATAATTGCCCAATGGCTTCCTAATCTTCAAACTAGGTACTTCATCTGTACTGCACAGAGCTACTGTCAGGACCATGAGAATGGCAAGCACTGCTGTGGCTGTTTATACTTCACCTCTAGCAGTCTGTGTGCCATGGCATGTCTTCACCTAGAAGCTCCAGCTCATGAGTTCGTGAGTTCACAAATTCTACCAGAAGTAGACCATTACCCTCCCCAGGAAAACAACTGGAGGATCAAAAGAAAAATTCTGCACTGAGATCTGTGACTGTTGCTTCACAGGCAGGTGAATGTTAGCTGATACTTAGAGGGCAAAACTGAAGTCACTGGTAAAACTCAAGTCTACTCCAGTGGGGCCAAATTGATCCTCAGGGTTTTATAGATGGCTCTTAACTAGTCATCCAATAGAGATGCTGATTTTCATTGCTTTAAAAGAGGCTTCTCTTCTCCAAGCCACTGAGCTTATTAAAGGCTTTTAAAATAAGCTGTTTGTAATCACTGCTGATTGTTTCCCTCTGTTTATTTAACAGACTAAATATATTTATAAAATCTGTTTCTGTTCCTCTGTGACTAGCATTAATGCATTTGGTTATTTTACTTCCCTTATCACTGTCATGTAACTCTAAACAGACTAATATATATTGTAATCTGCTGCTTTCTGATTTCTCAGTGCACATTCATTTTTACCCTCATATCTTTGAGCAGACTCTCCCAAAATCACATTAACTAAACCTTGTGCCTTGCAATTTCCTTTTTTGGATAACTTGTAGATCTTTGTAGAGATTTGCAACACATAAAAGCCTTCTCCCTGCTGGAAATCCTCGTACTTTATTCTTACTTTTTTTCCATAATATTTATGCACATTATGCTAACTTTAAGTGACCAGCTCTGGTAGCTCATGTTTGGGTGATGTGCATTACCGTATCAGTCTTGACAATTAAAAGGTACTGCAGTGATATTGTCTTCAAAACCTCTGGGGTCAAATGAATTTTCACAGCAATGGAGGCAGCATGTGAAGGGACGCCCATGCAGGTATGGGGCAGGCTCAAGAGGAATAAGCTGCAAGCTGCTGGTCTCTAGTTTTAAAGAAAGAGAGGGTTTTGCTCTTCAATCAGGGAATGAGAGAGTTCCCTGAGCCCCTTCAGGGAAAATAGTCTTTCTTTTTTTCTCCTCAGGACACTTGTCCTGAGGAGCTTCCAGATATCCAAAACTACAATGAAATGTTAATTGCTTGCTCTGAAAATGGGACCAAATCCAAACAAATCTCAGACATCGTCCTCCCTATCAACTGCATTTCAGATTACCAGCTCTGTTTCTGAACTGTATTTTTTTGCAGTGACTGTAAGGATAGTCCTTTGTAAATTTTTTAAAAACTGTCATTTTCTGCCTTAAACATAGGCTCTGTGTTTTTCCAAGTTGCACTTTGTACATCCCTGCTGAGAAGAGCTGAAACTTCTTCCCATTGCAGAGCGTTCACACCCACATTTCAGAAGAGCTGTGAGAAATATTAGACATAAACCTGTTCTGGGATCATGGAAAAAAAAACAAACTAGGGTTATTACAGTAAGACTAAAAACTTTGTAATGCCTGTCTTCCAAAAATACTGGAAAAGCTTTTGCTATTGAAGACCATCTCTGTCCGTATTTGTGGAGACCCACACAGACTATGTTATTGTGTGTAGCAGAAAATCTTCCATGAAACCAAGAGCCACAATGATATATTGGTTTATTAGCAAATGACTATAGCTCTGGTCTTGTCTGGGACTTGCTAAGTTCCTAAACATCATGTTATTTCTGTTTGTCCTGGTGCTGCATAATTGAACAGCAGAAGTGCTTCATGATCATCATCTTAGATGTGATTGCCCTCCATCATGTATGAGTTCATTGATTGCAAAAATATCTTGGAACTGCCTCCTCCTGGGCCCTTTTGATCTTTTCTGCCCTCTCATTTCCTCTTGACTGTTTCTTTACTTTCCTCGTGTCTTTAGGGGCTCCTAGAGTTTTCATATTCAAATGGCTGAGGGACATGCTATCTGTCTAGCAGGTACACAAATGCCCTGAAGATGGTCTAGTTCAGCAAGTGCATTGCATAATACAAGCCTTTCTTTTTGTGACATGAGAGCCAGGATTCTGAATAGGATAGTGAAATCAACATCTTTCTTTTACAGTGAAAAGAAAAAGCCCAATTATGAGCAGTGTCTGGAGAAATTAATGCTGGGCTAGGCCATTGGGCCACATCACACTGTGTTGCCAGGTCTGTTTTCAGAGCAATTTGACTGTATAGTGCCCAAGACCTTCAACATCATAATTTTTTCCTCTTATCTCTTCTTTCTTTCTCTCTCTCTCTTCTTAACAAAACTGCTCCAACTGATTGATATGTTTTTAATGATTACCCTCACCATATACTCCATACTACGGTGATTTACAGTCTTTAAGATCCTTTTTTATTTGACAGCTCCTTCCTACTGATTTTTTTTTTTGTCTCTGTGTGTCAGATACTGTAGTGATATTGTAGTGCTGACAAAATGGGAATTACAAAGGAGCACTTACCAACCTAATAAAGCTGTGGGGGGAGATGGGAGGAGAGACAATGTGGGTGTTCTAAACCACTTTCTGTTTAACTCGTCCACCTGAGCAATCAGTGTTTGTATTGAATGACCTTGTTCATAATTCTGAAAAAATAATAATAAAAAAACCCCAAACCAACCCCCCAATTTTCTTGAAAGATGTTGGTCTGGTCATTTAATGAGAGAATGGCACTTGATGTAGGGCATCTCACAAGGATCTTCATCAGGCAGAGACCCTTTGTATTTCTGTAAAAACATTTTTCTTTCCTGAAGGGCTGATAACATTCTCAGTTGCTAAGACGGTGGCTGTTATATCCAGAGGGCAGAAATGGAGCCTCTGGGACTTGCACACTTGTGTGTTAATCTGGGAAGAAAGAAATGTCAAACAGAAAGAAAAGTTTCCTGGGATCTAAACATTCTTAGCTCATTACTGAAAAATAAATTGTATTGGCTTTTACTGTTTCCTATTAAGTGATCATAATCACTACTTTTTTGTCATTCCAGCTCCATTTTGCTTAGTAAAGAGCAGCCTTCTGAGAATTCCCTCCCAGGGAGCAGGGGTGCTTTCTGATTGAACACCCCTTGTAAAAATACCCAAGTCATTTAAATGAACAGGATTTGTATCTCCATCCAGCTTAACTGTTTCCTATTTCCCCCAAGACACCCTGTGAGTGAGCTACTTAAGCTGTATGAGCAGCACAGCAAAAACACAAGCAAACCAAGGCTTGGTTTACAGCATTTTACTGTCTCTTTGTGGTCTCGCTGTGTTGTAGGTGGTATTGTTTCTGAACTGGAGCTGGAGAAAACCCATTTAAAGCAAGTAACTCAATGAACATGGTCCTTTTATTCTGATAATTATCTGTGTAGAAACTTGCATGAACAGAAGCCTTTGTTGGTAAAAAAAGCATCATGAGAATAGTTTAGAAAGAGCATATTTTGGCTGACCATCTGGCTCAATGCATGCAACTAATGTAATAACTATTACTGTAGTTATTTCTTATTCCTAACTTGCTATTTGCTCTTTGTGACTGATGTCCTGTGTCAGGTGATATTGCTTCTGTCCCCCACCCCCTCTGTGTCTGACTCCCAGACCCACAGAGGACCTAACAAATATTTGGGAAATGCACATTCCCTCCATACATTTGACTGTTCTGGAAAACAAGAATGTACCTGTGCATTTGTGTAAAGTGGGTCAATGGAACACGAAGGCAATCAAGGAGAATTTACATTTGGACAAGGGTTTACAGGTAGATCTTTTGCTTTATTTACCCGGCTCAAGCATGACCAAGCTGATTTAAGTACTTTCCTTGTACACAAGTAGCACATAAATAGTAACTACAAAAGAACTGTGCTCTCTGTGTAGCTGGATGTTGTTTCTTTTTTAAAGTGTCTGCATTTTTTTTTACAGCAGTTTATCTATCTTAGCTACTTCTGTCTCCCCTATTACCATAGTATCTGAACATCTCATAATGTATTTATCCCCATAACATCTCTCAAAGAAAGGGAGTCACTATTATCTTCTTTTTATTGGTCTCTTATGGTTCTATTCCTTCAAGACTGGAGAGAGGTTGGCTTGAAGAGGTAATATCCTGTGGTACACAGCACCTTGATCTCCCCCACCAAGTCACCACTAAACCTTACTGTTCCCACCCCACAGACAGGCTGTCTGCATGAGGAACTCCCTAATGCATTTTGGGCAAAATGTATGGAAGCAGCTAGCCCTCACTATTTAATGGGATAAAATAATCTGACTCCTTTGACTGACATCAGAGGTTTTGCCATTATGTGAGCAGCTGAGATGAAAAGTGTAAGGTGACAGTAGCTGGAGAAGAGGAGGTCAGGCAGGGTGAAGGTCACAGGAGGAGGTGGTGGATGCCAGCCCTGAAGGCTGTACTGTGGTAGTGCCACTGTGCCAAACTGGTTGTAGGATGCCTGTGAAAGGGAGGATTCAGTTCATGTGTCCTAGCTGTGTGCTGTCACCATTTCCCTTGTTCCAGCACTGGCTGGTGTCACTGTACACTTGCTTTTAAGGCCCCTAAACCAGAGGACAGTTAACTCTGAAACAAAGGATTGAGAAGTCTTCAGCAAGGATTTCTTGCTCTCCAGCTTGCAGTGGTCAGGTGCTGGAGCAAGGTAGTAAACAGAATTGTGCCACAGGTGGCTGTTGCTGAAGAAGGGCAGAATGTCCCCTATTTCAGCAGAATGTCATGAAGCTTCACCCCTGACAGATTGTCTCAGAGTGTAAAACTATATGTGAAATGACTGGCCAGGGTTATGGAAAGTCTGTAGGAGAGCAGAGGCTTCTGCCCATGTTTTCCAGGTCTTTGGCTGTGGGCTGACTTTGTCCATCTGTGAGCTAGTTCAGTTCTTTTGGTCTCGTCTATTTGCATCTGTTTTTCTATTGTCTAATCCTAAATGTGGTGGTTACAGATTTTAAAAAGCGTATTTCACATGGGGCCTGGTTAGCTAAAGGACTTATAGTGTGAAATAGTCTCATGCTTGGTATTCAAGCTAATGCTAAAATCTCCTTTTATTAAGTAGCATTTCCATACTTTTTTTTTTCAATTGGATGTATTGCTAATTTTAATGCTAGCCCTCAGAATTTGTTGGAGCTATGTGTGAGTTTCCAGTAGGCATATGTGGCGGGTTGGCCCTTGGCTGGGGGCCAAACCACACACATCCGCTCACACAGTCCCTGCCCCCACCCAATTAATCTCTTATCAATTCTCTCCTGAGCAGGAATCCAAAACATATCTTGATAGCTATTTAGGAAGAGAAGGGAAAAGGGAAAAGGAAAAAGAAAAATTAACTCTCCTCTGCTTAACCCACGACAGCATATATGGCCTGTGTCCGTGGTTTCACATTATCTAAGTTACTGTGTCAATAATTAGCTATCTTGTAGCAATTCCAATTTAAGAAATTGCTTTTGTAAAAATGTAAATTATTTTTAGATCTTTCTTTATTTTCTCCTTTTTTTTGTGAGGTGCTTAAATTAAGCATATAAAAATGAATACAAAACAATATATTTAAGTTAAATATTTCAGTGTAACAAAACATATTTTTGTACTTGGTATTCCCCCTGCCCCTTATTTGACTTCATAAGAAATTTTGAAATTGTATTTAGATTTTTACAATGGAAAAGTATCAGACATTGTGAAGTTTGTTGAATGATGGAAAATCTCCATGTCGATGCTCTGAAAACTGGGGAAAAAAAAAAATCAGTCTGTTTCCTAATAGATTTGACAATAGTTTATATAATTTTTGTAAGCCATTCAGAACAAAGTTTAATTTCTCTGTCCCCTAACACGAAGAAAACACTGCTAACAAGTGTTTTAAAACAAGTTGCCCACAAAATAAAAAAGACATTGCAATAAACAGGAGATAGTATGTGCAGCAGTAGCTCTAAGAAGCAAGATGAGTAGGAACATTAACAAAAGGTCAGAAAAAGGGGGAGAGCACATTGAAAGACAGATCTGAATAACTGTTCTGTTAATATACCTATCTGTTTTAATTAGGAATGCTAAAATCTTATCTTATGGCAGAGTTTGTAAACAAGGCCATCTGAAGTTCCTAGGCTGCATTTTTCTCTGAGTTAGAAACCTAACTGGAAGAGAGTTAGATGGGGCAGAGTGTCCCTAGTAAGTCTACTAGACTTTCTATCAGTGCTTTAGTTTTCTAAACCACTTGGGAGTTTTTATGAGAACCGGCTGCTGCTTTGTCAGGGCTGTAATCCCAGGTTTGAATATATGCTATGGAAAGTCTTTCTTATGTCACTTATAAGCCTTTCTTGTAGGCTTTTTTTGATGACTAGTTCCAAACCAAACTCAGGGACTCCAAAACCTCTTTTGCACCTTGAGACTGTAAGAAAATGTTTCACTACTGTGCCAGCAATGTAGCAAATCTTTGAGACATTACAGGAAGGGAAGATGATTTTATTTTAAAACAACGGATTTCAGTTGTTTGTACTTCTGCATCCAGCTAGTTATTAATACACGAATAGAGGAGTGTGACACCAAGTTGTCTGTTCAGCACTCTGGCCCCAGGATGCACATGTCCCTGTTGTCTGTGCAGGATTTTGTGCAATTGCACTTAATACAAGGGATACCACTTACTGGATCCTCAGCACCTTGTCCAGGTGGATGGCTATGTGATGGTTTTGGCTGCACCTTTTTCTATCATTTAGGAGCTTGCATTTGACAAGCCTGTAGGAGACAGGATGTCCTTCCTTCCTGTGCCACCTGTGTGGGTCATCGGGATTTATTGCCGTTCCTTTATATTGCAGTCTGAGTGTCTGGAGGAGCTGCAGAGAGATGTGTGCAGGGGTCATGATGACTAGCTAATCTGAGAGCTACCAGCA
This sequence comes from Pterocles orientalis, assembly GCA_011057875.1. Taxonomy (NCBI): domain Eukaryota; kingdom Metazoa; phylum Chordata; class Aves; order Pterocliformes; family Pteroclidae; genus Pterocles; species Pterocles orientalis. The sequence goes on along the minus strand of WKFP01014177.1, from coordinate 21,319 downwards.
CATGCCCTTCACACAGTCCTGCTCGTGTCCCTCCTCATTTCCACTCATTCTCCAGGCCTATCAGTTCTAAAATTTCTCCACAGGGGGAACTGGTGACGGCAGCTGTGAGTATGTAAGTAGGGCTGTGTGTTATTCTTTGGGCTTCAGTCCCAAGTCTCCCTTCTCCCTTTCCTGGTCTTCCTAATTGTATAGAGAGGCATGAAATGAAAAAAATATTGACTGAACATTCTTGAATATTGGACAAATAAAGTAAAATCACATTTTGAGCAGTCTGGTGGGTTGCATCTCACTGCATCCAAATTTGTTTATAACTTAGCCAATAAAAATCTGCTGCCATTTTTTAAGAGAATTCTTTTGTGTATTATGTATTACACTGCTGAAAGGGCTGTTCAAATCAAGTTTTATGCTAAGGCAATTTCGTTTGCTGATTGTTTGGTAAAACACTGAAAGAAAAAAATGATTGTTTTAGTAGTATCCTCTCTGAAGCTGTCTTCCTCTGTTGCTATTAGTTCCAAAGATTTAAAATCAGAAGGAATCCTTACTGTCACCCAAAAAAAAAAAATTGTCCAGTAGCTCTGTCTACTTTGTTGAGTAGTTTGTAGCTTAAATTAGAAATTGCTGAAAGTAATTTTCTTCAGAATATTGTTTTGCCTAATGTGAAATGCATTAGTGAGCTAGATCTGTTTTTAAATAGGTAATTAACAGGGAAAAATAATCAGAAGCAACCTATGATTTGTCTCTTTACTGTTGGATGCTCGCCAATTCATGCAGAGCTGAAGGAAGCATAGTCCCTTCTATGAGGCCATTGTGTAAAGTGTTTCTCTGTAGGTTGGCTTGTAAGAAATGCTGTTATATCTAGTATGGAAGTAAGAGGCTTTCAGCCTCTTGTTTTCTGTTAATATAGTATTAGTATCTAGAAAAGAAATAAAAAGTTTTTGATTAAGCATGACATAAATATAGGTATGCATCATTGGCATGTACTAAGCAGGCTCTCTAATCCACAGCTAGTATTTTTTTATCTTCCAGTGTTTAAACTGTTTTGCCATCTGGGATTACGTCTGTATTATATAAAGCAGTCTATTGCAAATTAAGTTAATGTCAAAATCAATGTCAAAATTCACCTCAGGATAAAATATCTATATACACACATGTGCGAATATATATATACACACACAAAAAAATCCAAATGCCCTTAGTCCTCTTAACAATCTATATCTAGTTTCCCCTCTAGATTATGTTTTAAGATATGAACAGAATTATTGGCCAAACAGTCAATAATATGCCATTAAAAATCATGCAAAAATAGTGAAAATATCAATCAAAATATCAGTAATATTAGTCTGTTTTCTGTTTTTCTGTATAGGGTCTTCCTGTTTTTATTTGCAGCCATGAGATCAGGAATTATAATCCTATCTTAATGAAACCAGAGTGTTGCAAAACACTTAAGAGCATGAGTTTTTAGAAGCAACCTGTCAAATATTGTAAGTTAAATAATGTTAGCAAAATGGCAGTATCTTAACTGAATGTTTTCTAACAGGTGGGGAAATGTGCAAATTGTGATTTGGGATTTCTTTGTCTTTATTCTTTGCTTTCTATGTCTTGAGGTCTATATTTTGGTATTCTTTAGTTTTGCTCTAGTTTTGCTAGAGTGGCATCTGTGTTTTTCTCCATTGCCAAAATGCTAGACATGACAGAAAAATGAGATATATGGGGTTTTTCTTGCTAACTTAATCTTGCAGAAGATTGTTTGCAACAAACATGATTATCCTTGTCGTTAACTTTCCCTCCTAATACATTCATTTTCATGGTATGGGAAAAACAAAACCTGAGGAGGTGTCTATTTAAATATTAATTTGATTTTGTGTAAAATTCATCTCGGAGGGTGGTACGGACCTGCGACTTAACCAAAAAGGTACAGCACAGCTTGGTTTTGCTGCAGCACATGTGAATGGTGTGCAGTATGTCAGACCCTGTACCGAGCTCTGCAAAGTGAAGCAAAGGAGAGGATGGGGCTGTAACTTTACCAGGACGACACTGTTTTTGCTTGTTGCAACATTTGCTATGATTGTGTTAATCTATAATAGTCATACATATGTTTTAATTTGTATTGCAAGGAGTGGGGAGGAGAAGGAGGAAGAGTCTGGGTATGGAGAGGAGGCGCATAGAGATTTGCCTTTACATGCTGTGGTTCACAAGGCGTATTGACCACAGCTCCTCGACTAGGAGCACTTCTGAGAGAAGAGGAAGTTACAGCTGTGGTTTTTTCCTCATTCTTTTTTCCCTTCTACTGGATCAATTCTCACCATCCTGGGCATCTGTTTATGGGGTGAGATCTTCAGGGAGGATGCTCTCATTCTCTGCATTATATCTAGTGCCCCAGGGGCCTCTGACTGAAGTGGGCTCTCTGCTAACAGCGATGGACTTTGTGCCTCAAGATGGTTTTACCTTCAGTCCTCACAGTATAGATGTCCTTCAGTCTTTCATGACAGAAATATAGTGACACAGATAGGCCAATTTATAATTTGACAAAAAAGATAAATTAGTGTGTGCACAGTAAGGCCAAGTTCAGATCCCTAAAGTTGGACTAACTTCTATTTTTAACCATACAAATTAGAACTGTATTAATGTATTCAGTGAGTGGGTTTTTTGTCTTTAACATCACAAGCATTAGCTACAGATCTTTATAGAGTTCACTTTAATTCAAGCTTTTCCCATCTGTCATGGAGCTGTAAAATTAGGACGCGTCTCATCCATCGCTCAGTGGAGAGCAGAAGGGAAGAAGGCTGTGCTCTGCATGGAAGTTTACTGCAGGTGGCTTGTGGCAATATCACCAAACAGGGGAGGATCTATAAATGAAAACAGTGCTGAGGACAAGTTATGCAGGGTGTACATGTTTTCAGGGATGTGCACCTCAGACTGCCTTCAGCTTGGATCCGTGCACTAAATGGCCTTTTGCAGACGCAGAGTGTGAGAAACGATGCTGAGGTGCGTCTCCCAGCTAAGTTTCATTTGGAAAGGATCGTGCTGTGAGGCAGCTCAGTAATGCAGACCAAAGTAGAGATCACACCTGCTTTGAAAGCATGCTGGACTCCAGCTCCACCCTGCCCAGCCATGAGTCCTGGCAAGCTAAGCCCACCTCCACACCCAACGAGGTGCCTGGGGCTGCAGCTGCCCTGGTGCCCCCAGCTGTCCTGCTCATGGCTGGCAGTGGGACAGGGCCTCCTGCAGAGCCCCCACTACTCCTGGCTCCTGCAGTGCCCTGATGGAAAGAGGGTTGTTTTAAGGCCTTATGTATGTTGTGGGGGGGACCCCAAGTTTTGCAGACAGGGATTCATGTTGGACTCCCAAAACCCCACCTTTGGCCCTCTCTTGTTGAGGAGGACCTGTATGCTTAGCAACTTCTAGAACATAAGGCTGCTCTTGGTTTCAGTGCCCAAATACACATCTACATCCTGGATTAAGGCTCCGAGGAGACTTAATAGCAGCCTTCCAGTACCTGAAGGGGGCTACAGGAGAGATGGGGAGGCACTCTGTGTCAGGGAGTGCAGTGGGAGAACAAGGGGTAATGGGTATAAGCTAAAAGAGGGTAAATTTAGACTAGACATTAGGAAGAAATTTTTCACTATGAGGTTGGTGAGACACTGGAACAGGTTGCCCAGGGAAGCTGTGGATGCCCCATCCCTGGAGGTGTTCAAGGCCAGGCTGGATGAGGCTTTGAGCAACCTGGGCTAGTGGAGGGTGTCCCTGCCCGTGGCAGGGGGGTTGGAACTTGATGATCTTTAAGGTCCCTTCCAACCCAAACCATTCTATGATTCTTCAAAGTATTTTGGTGCTCCGTTACTTTTCCTTGTAACAATAATCTTGGCTTATTTTGTGCTTGAAACATATTGGTCTTGACCTCTTGGTGTGCTCACTTCCTCACTTCTGCTACTGATACCTGAGATACTGTGAGCAGCTTCTATGCAGCTTGATTTTGAGTGGCAGTCGCAGAAGCAGAGGAGAGGAGAATTAGGGTTGTGTATTTTGTGGCATTCGAGTACTGTCAGTTTTTCCTTTCGTGGCATTCGAGTATTGTTAGTTTTTCCTTCTGCTCCTCTGAAAAAGGGCACGCTATCCTCAAGAACAGTGGGCAGGAAGCTTTGGACTGAAGGCAGTCAAAGGGGGAAGATGAGGCAATGATCCCCAGAAGCGTGCTTTTCTCCTCATTGCCTCTAGCTCTTGCTTTACTGTTGGTCTTGTGAGTCAGCTTTTGCTGTGTGCTGTGCTGCTGTTTCACCAAGGGTAAGGCCTTATTGTGTGTGTGTTTTGGATAGTTGTGCCTTTTTCAGTTTGCCAAAATGTTTGGGATCCAGAGTTAAGCAACTCTTCCACTTGCACTGATGAAGAACACAGATAGCTTCTGAATTAGAAAATTGCAATACACCCACTTTGCCCTTCAGCCTAAAGCTGCACTGTTCCAAACCACAAAACAGTGGTACGTCCTCTGTTTTACATGCTCTAAACCAACATAAATTTAGCTGGTGTGGAGTGAGTTTAAGGAAACAGATGTTCTTCTGAGGTGGAGGCTGGAAATCAAGTATTTAATTGGTGGAAGCAAGTTTTCTACCCTGGAAGTATTGACATTCTCAATTACAGTGGCAACATCAAAGCTTTCTGCATGAAGCTTTAGCCAGCCCTTGAAACATATGGTCGAATATTTTTATGCTGCTGCTGTTCTGCTGTGGTGTATTGGATTTGCGCTTGCATCATTTTCTTCCATTAGTTAGGCTCACCCTACTTCACCTTTCCAATTTATTGGAACTTAACTGTTCATTGTCAACTGACTCAGGAATTCAGAGCCATACTCTGTAGCCAATATGTGGCCTGAAGTTAATAAATTTAAATGCATGAAGTAGATTAAATTAGAACTAGTATGTTAATGCTGATAGCTTTTACAGCAAAACTCTTATTACATCTGTCTCAGATTTTGATTTTTTTCAGATGTTCTTCATGCACATCATGTTGTACGTAGGCACAGTATCGCAACTCCTTTTTTCTTACAGGGGCCTAATGGGAAAAAACATGAGCTTTTGTACAAATAAAAGCTTTGCATTCACTGAAAGGGAAATGATACAATTTCATCTTTTGCAGAAGACCTTTGCTGACATTCTCATAAGCAGTAAGAAGAAAAAATGGAAAAACATGTTGGGATGTGGCTGAGAGAAAAGCTCTTTTCTTCCTTAGAAGAAGGGAATTTTTTCTCTCTCCCTCCCTGTCCCTCATACTGGCAAAATGTATAGGTAGTAATAATGTGCTGGCAACCCTTTCATAAGTCAACATCTATTTAGGCTCATGGAAAAAAAAAGGTCTCATACCTCAGTGTGCTTTCACTATGTGTATTCGGTTTTTTTGGACAGAAAAATGTGAGAAGCCCAGTTATCTACAGGTACATTGTGAATTTATTGACCTCTCTTTAGGCTGGCTAAGAAAGAATATTGTATTGTCCCTGTGTATTGGCTGATGGGTTGAGGACACAATTTTATTACCACTACCACCTAAAAGTAGCTATTTATTTAACTATCTGAGTTATGACTTTCACTTCCAAATTTCTGCATTCAAAGTGGGGAAATTTTAACACTTTTGCCATACAGAGCTTGCAGGGTGCTTTGATTACTTCCTGTAGAAAACTATGACCCTGTCCTGACCAATATTAAGATTTCCTGTCTCTTTACTCAAAGCAATGAAACGGCCACTGTTGTCTCTCATTTCTCCTGATTTTTATTGATGCCAGTTCCTAGGGCTGCCATTGACTTTAACAGGAGCAGGACAAGCACTTTTGCTGATCCTCTTTCCTGGTCTCCTCCTCTTTCAAGATCTGCAGTGATCAGGCACCAATATTTTACTTTATTCTGAAAGGGCTGGAGATGGAAGAAACTGCTGTGGCACCCTTCTGTGGAGGGGGTGGGAAGACATTGCAATGATCTGAGACCAGCTGAAAGATGACACTGGCTTTTTCTTTTTTTTTTTTTCCCTCCCTCATGAGACTCTGCTGAGAGTTGATATCCCTGAAGTTTCAGTAGGTGCTCTCTCCACTGTGGGTCTACATTGGACATCTTACACAGCCCAGAGGGCAGGTTTTGGGGTGGGCCTCAGCCCAACATGCCCTAAATCTTGCTTCCAATTTCCTGCACAGCAGGCACTCTCCCCGGGATGGAGGTCAGGCTGTGGGGTGCAGCCATGTCCGTGGTCAGACCTAGCAGCCAGGGCAGCTGTGTGGCGGCCCTTCATGTGCACGTGCAGTGGTACTAGGAGAGATGGACGCACCCAGGGCTATGGGGACACACCAGGGTTTCCCGCAGCCACTAGTCCCCTTGTGATGCTGGTGGGTCTCCTGTGATACTTCCTTTTATTCTCTGCCTTGGCACACCTACACTGGCACAATTTTTGTATGAAGTATGTGGAAAATTGACTGGTTTGTTTTGTTTTTTAAACAGCTGTTTAGCATTTAGGGGCGGAGGGGAAAAAAGCTTGTCCCTTGATGGAGATCTGCTGGCGTCTTCCTTCAGCTCCATTCCACTCCCCGTTTCTTCTCAACCTCATGCCAACCTCCCCATCTACTCTCCTGAGCCCTGGAAACAGATGAAGGCAGGCAAGAGGGAGATATGGCAGCTGGAGTAGAGATTAAGGCATTACGTGGTCCTGCAGAAAACCTCCATATGCTTTGGCAGCCCCTTGCTTGTATTGCATTTCAGATTATATGGCTGGATGTCATGACGCCACTGCACAAGGCAGTGCTCTATGATTTCTGAGGGTTGTTCAGTAGTTTGAATTCCCACATACAAAGACCTGGCCAAAACACTTTTTTTTTTTTGTGGAAAAATGTCTCATTATACTTCATGTTGGGAAACAAAAGAGCTGACAGTGATTTAAGTATGAATATACACAGATGGCAGAAAAAACATTTTATGAAATGGTATAGGATGAGGCAGTCAGAAGTGGTATACCAGTCATTCTGTTGTTAACTATTCATTTTAGCTAGAGGAACAACTTGGATAGTAAGGGCATTATGGTTCTGCCTCTGTTACAGGGAAACTAAACAATGGAGAGGTCAAATGGGTCTGAAGTTACCCAGCCTTGTGCATGCTCTGTATGTTCTGTCTGTATATACCTGCATTGTGCCTTAGTCCCAAAGTTTTCTCTTTTTTCTGTTACATTATATACATAAAACCAGGAAAGTTATATTAGATATCTGATTATATGAACTACAGTGCTAGTTAATTACAGAACCACAGAATGTTAGAGATCAGAAGGGACCTCGAAAGATCATCTAGTCCAATCCCCCTGCCGGAGCAGGAACACCTAGATCAGATCGCACAGGAACGCATCCAGGCGGGCTTTGAATGTCTCCAGAGAAGGAGACTCCACACCCTCTCTGGGCAGCCTGTTCCAGTGCTCTGTCACCCTCACTGGAAAGAAGTTTTTTCTCATATTCATATTAATTTGTGGTTTGGTTTTTGGTGTGTTCTTTTTTTTTTTAAGTTTGGAGAGCTGACCTGATAAATCTAAAACAAAACTGAACAGGTAAAAAACCAAGCACCAGCCTTTTCCAGACTGACTCCTGTCATTTATCTGGACTCCCCAATTCTTCGACACAAAAGTAAACACTCTTTTATGGACACTTTGAAGAAGGAAAAGCAAAGGAAATTAATAGTTATCATCCCTAGAGATGAGAAGGAATTTCTTGCATCTGAATCTGTTTTTTAGTGATTAGGATGCTTGTTGAGGTAATAGATTTGAATGGATTTTTCTTCTGTGTCAGAAGAAATGTGAACATCATAATGGAAAAAATGTGTGCCTTATATATAAAATAGGTGTTGACATTATAATCTTCTCCACATACAGTGTATAAGAAACCATTTTTTCCTTTTTTTTTTTCCCCTACCAGAAGGCTGGTTTGAGTAGGAATCTTATGTGAAGGTATTGAAAAGCTTTGTGGCTGAGGCAGAGACTGAACTCACCTGTCTTTATTCTTAGATAAGCAATCAAACTATGAGACTGCCCTTCTATATGCCACTGTTTGGCTACTTCTCCCCAAATGGAGTTGAGTTCCTTTTAGTCGGCTCCCCAGTTTCTCTCTGTTCCCCATTCATTTCACAGGTTTTGGTGACTACTCACAAGTAGTAAATAGATAAGATGCTTGCAAAAGTTATCATGTTGTTAAAAGAAAAGATTGCTGGAGAAGTATTTGTTCAAATGGCTTTGGCTTGAAGTCTAGGTTTTGCGAGACTGATTCATTGGACAGTATTATTGGCCCCTTAGGGGGTTTGAATGTATTCACATGTTCAGGTATTTTCTACTGCGATGGAAGTTTTTTGCATTACGCTTGACTTTCACAGTAAGCAGGCTCTTAGACAAACAAGGAGGTAATAACTAGATTCTTCTTAGTATGTTCTTAAACTAGTTTAAAATGCATTAGTTGAAAAACATAGATAATTTGCCTGCTGTGCATGTGGGAAAGGCCTTGAGCATTTTTGTTGCCTGTGATTTCTAGCTCTATGGTTTTTACCCTTCTACAATGTCTGTTGTGTCAACAATTTATAAAATGCAAAATTATGCATCTGCTGACACTACTTTAAATGTAAAAAAACCCTGCACAAAAAGAACTTGAGTAGAAGCTGAGAGAATTTCTTGCTTGTGTTCAGATATATAGCTCTATTCACACAGACACCTGTTGAATTTTAATGCCATGCTTAAATCTCCTTGGTTAGTGTGTTTTTTCTCCTATGTTTAAAACTCTGCTTTTCCCTCTGCAAATCCTTCAAATTCTCTCTCTGAGAGATGTAAACACAGCCCTGAAATATTCTAGGAGAACCGTTAGATGTCTATGAACATCAATGCAAGCCTGGATAAGAGTTGTATACAGGAAGTTTGGGCACAGGAGTGGCAGGAAAACAAGAAACTAGAAATCGGATTACGTCAATCTATTTTTGGTTTTGAGAAATCAAAGTAAAACAATTTTGGTTTGAAACAGATTAAAGAGCCATGAGCAATACAGGCAAATGCCTCATTCATGCTTTTAAACTACTTTGAGTTTTTTACAAACATGATTACAATAAACATATATATAGATAAAAGATAGTATGCAGACCTATGCATCATAGTATTTGTAACTTTAAATTCCCACAAATCTGAAAATTAAACCTCTTTTGCACTTGATACTGTGCAGCCAGTTTCTTGAAAGCCCTTTGTCTTTGTGAAATTAAACTATGTAAATTTGAGGCACAAAGACATACAAAAGAAAACTGCTTTTTGTGATGAAAGAACTCCATTTATATTTGATGTTGCAGACTCTGCAACATGCTGTACCTGGTATACCAAAGGATCACCACTGTGAAAATTGTGGTGGTGTGCTGTCAGCTCTCTGCAGTGTTCTACATCAAGGATCTCTGTGTTTCATGGGCAGGATTGGTTTTAACAGTGGTATAAAATGATTGATTTTCCTAGTTAGGTTTTCCTCTCTCTGGCAACACAAATCAAGACTCTTGTAAAATCATTCACCTTTGCTTCTTGTTTACTGGTTGCATGTACTTTAAAAATGTTTTTCACACACTTCTTATAAGATTTGGGCTGACTGCATGGCTTGTTAGGTTTTGTTTAAATAGTTTCTGAAATATTAGATGTGTGAAGAAGCAGTGCTCCTTCTCTTCAACCCTAGTTACCTTTCTTCCTTTCCTTTGTGTTCTTAATTTTAAAGTAAGATTAAGAAACATATTTACTACAAGTTGATATCTGCTAAGTTTCATCTTCCTTGTATCTTCTGAAGCAACTGTGGCTCCTGGATACTCCTGTGCTGGATACTCAGAGCAATGGTATTAGTGCTCTGCGAGGAGCTAAATGTTTAGTCAGCATTGGTGCCTTAACATAAATTTCCTTTTTAAATATAAATTTTCTTCCTCTTTCCTTTATTTCCCATTATCATTATTATTCCTCGCCTGGCAGGAAGCGACAGGGCTGGGCGGTGCCCATGCTTCTTGCTCCGGCTGCCTGCTGCTCTCAGGGTGGCAAGAGCTAAAATTATGACAAATTGGTGAAATCTGCTTAGGGCTAATTATAAACCAGGTTTAAAAGTGGGCTGACGAGTGCCCTGCCAGATGGTACCTGCCTTCGCGTTTCTCCCTGGTAGGATGAAGTACAGGAGGGGTTTGTAAGTTTGTTTTAATGAGTCAAAGACAGTTTTTGATCTTCGAAAATGGTCTTTCCCTGGATTTCCACCTCCTCAGCATCTCCCTCCTTTGTGTGAGACCCTGAGCATCCAGGGACAGACCCAAACGGCAGTTCCTTTCTTGATACATTTCCCTTGCTCCGTTCCACTTACTGCAAAATAATTCAGAATAGCTCCCACTATATGCAGTGAAATTAATTAATTCTATTGTGTGCAGTGGAACTAAAGCAATGGAGAAAATACTGGGTAAGAAAAATTAGGCCAAGGGTGTCTTCAGTGAGAGCAGAGCAAGTGTTTTTAATTTTAAAGCTGGCTATTCTAGTGTGAGATTAAGAATTACGGTTTGTTTTACCTTTGGAAAAAGAGTCTAATAAAAACATCTGTGAGGAAATATTGTGTGACACTTTAAATAACTGCATACCAAAACAGCAGAAAGTGTTCTTGTTACTGGAGATTCAGGTACCTTTCTCTTCGTAGTTTCATTTTTTTTTCCTTTGAAGATGCCTAAAAGAAAGTAAAAAATCAGCCAAGTTCTTTTCCATCTCCTTTCCTATCCTTTTCCAGTCATAGTAATCTGCTAGTTTTAATGTCTGCTTTTGTGACTCATTAGAGAAACACAAATGCTTCTTTTTAGAAGTGTAAAAAATGTTAGTGAATGGATGCAGAGAATTTTGCTGCCCATAGGCTTCCCCCCCCCCCCTTTAAAAAATTATTCTACCTTTGAGCAGTGTCTTTTCTTCATCTAGAATTATCCAGGAGGTTTATTCGCCTGCAGCCAACTGGTAAATCTATAACTAATCTGTAAATAACTGTCAGCAGCTAAAATGTCAAAGGGGACACAAAGGAACAGCTGTATGGCTGCCCCCATTACATGTAGTTTCTTTGGTCAAGCCTGGCAGGAGCTTTGCTCTGCTGGAGCTTGCAAATCCATGCTGCCCAAAGCCTGCAGAAACTGTTTTGTTTGATGTGCACTTTGGTGAGGCTACAGTGTAGCTCAAGAGTGGAATAACTGCATCTCCCCTCACTTACAGGAGGAAGGGCTGTTTTTCCAACCCTAAATTTTCTGGAGTTCGGTTGCAGGCACCTGATTAATGCGCTGAGGAAAAGGCAGGCAGTGTATTGTGCCTTAAAGAAGATACACCCACCTCTCTCGTGAACACCAAGTCAAAAAATGAATGCACAAGGTGCTGCACGTGGCTACACCTTCCTGGAAAGCGTGGCACAGAAGGAAAAGCTCTAAGTTTGAAAAACAAACAAAAATTTGTGAAGCAATTTTCACTTTAATTCAAATTTTAATAGATAAACATTTACAACAGTGGCAGACTGGAAGGAAACAATGATTGTGAAGAGCCAAAGAAGGGCATTACTAGTTAATAACTGACAATTTAAAATGCATGTTCCATTCTTTCTGTACAGAATTTCACAAGCTCCTCATGGTATGTGGGAAGGTTACAGCAGAAATTCACAGCCAGGAATATAGCAAAATACAGGCCCTATTGATAATAATCCATGTTTTTCTGTCCAGCAGGTCCCCAAGGTCTCCATTGCAAATAAAGATACCCTGCTGACCATGCTCATTCTTGAAACCAGAAATGATTTGCAGATCAGGTGCAAAAAAGAAAGGAGGCACGTAAACTCTACGGTAGGACTTGAGAATAGTGAGGGTGAAATAGGGTGAGTGGAGGCGTGGGAGCTGGTTCTTGCTTTTTTCTGACTGTAAAGGCAGAAACTACTGAAATATTCTTATTGTGACTTCAGCCTGTACTCCCTTTATAAAAATCTTGATTATATAATATTTAGAAACATTTGTCAAATGGTAAACAAGTTTCCACCAGAAATCTGTCTCTGTGCTAAAGGCTCAGTGCCTGAGCAATTAGAAGAACATAAATAAAAACTGAATTTTAAAGCTTAGGTTTTGTTGGCTCTGTGTTAGCTTCTTTTTGTGTAGCTTTTCAACAGTGTTTTCATCTTTCTGCAAGTATACAGATGTGTCACATTAAAGAGTAGATGGAGCTGGGCTTTTTGTACCTTGGTAAAAAGGAAACAGAAGGAGAAAAAAACCCCATCCTTTCAGAAAAGAACATAGTACATATAATCACCACTCAGTTTGTGATTTTAAAACATCTGTTGAATAAAGAATTGATTTCAGTAGTGTATTTTTCTCTCTACCTTGCAGGGCTCACTTGAGAGGCTAGGTTACCTTTATCTTTAGTATTTGCTAGCCTCTTCATTTCTGCTCTACTAGAAGATGTCTAGCTTGGTTGCTTCTCCAATTCTTTGGTGCAAACATGCAGAAAAAGAGTATTTTGTAGGACTTTATTGCATTGTCAAAGGTCAATTGAATTTTTAAGTTCTCTGAAGGGGGACGTGGGCTAGAGTACAGAGGTGTTCATGGCTGAATGCGGCCCTTTAGCTTTCATCCATTTGTGTGTAAGGAAAATAGACAAACAAAATGTATTTGCTGTATTTGAAGCAAGACAGACTACTTTTATTAGTGAAAACAGACATGGGCTTTGTATAATGCTCTTATTTATTGTGTACGTTATTTGCCAGTTGTGTTCTGGAGAGTGCCTGTTTTAGACAGAGATAAAGCTGGGAAAGTTATGTGGAAAATAAATGTTAGTCTTGTTATCTAAGCTTTGGTTTGTTTCAGTTCCTCATGCATAGGAGCCCCATGAAACAACTCTGGTTTGAACTTGCCTGCAACAAAAAGGAAGACGACCAGGACATTTTACTCTTGGCCTCCAGGGAAGGGAAATAATAGGTTTCTTCCTGATTTGAGAAGTGTCTCCTAGCATCTCTAGGTGGATTCTATCACTCTGTATTGTATTTGGAAGAGACAGCTGGTTTTATCTTATTCTTGCAGTTCCTTGGGTTTTGAGGCAGGACTGCTGTAGCCCCAGAAGGTGTGGGCAGCCCTAGCTCACGTGGGAGGCAGGTGCCCTGTTCCTCCTTGCTCTTGCTAGCCCTCGCTGTGACGAGGTTTGCAAGTACTGAGGGATCTGGGTGTGTTGCTGCTACTTCTGTTTGGAGAGTATTTTTTTTTTTTTCTGTGAAGCTATTTCGGTGGCATGTGTAATTTCTTGAAATGACTAGGAATAGGCTTAGCATGGGTGAAGTTTGTTGACAGTAAGACACTTCAGAACAGGACATCTCCTGTTTTCCAGGACAAGGACTTGTGGTTGAATAGTGTCTGTGCTGGTGTGTGAGGTGGTGCACGGGGCTGTCTTCTGGTCTTATCTTGCTGGTATTGCACCAGCAGTAACACCTGAAGAAGAACAGGCAGGTGGCTTCTTTTACTACTCCAATTAGCACTTCCAGATCTGGGCATTTGTAAGCTAGTGCTGAGGGACTTGAATTGCTGATGCTGTGTCCATTCAAGGGAAAGAAAAAAAAAAAAAGTCTTTCATAACCACAGCTGTTAGTGCTGCTGTTTTAGCCTTTATTTTGAGTAACTTAAATTTTCTCTCCAAGTCTGATACAAGAGATGTGTGGTTGTAATTTGCTTCTAGAATGAAAGAAAAGAAAGGGAATAGGAGACATTCCTCAGAAATAGTATCATTAAATACAAGTCTCTAAAGAGAAATCAAAGGAAGTAGCCCCTAAATGAGTCCAGACTAGCTTCCCCTACTGTGATACACAGTTCTTCATCCTGCTTCTTTGGTACTGTCTTCTATATGCTAAGGTTAAAATACTTACCAGTATAGCTGTAGTGTCAGCACTGTCTAGTAGAAACACTTCAATACCTGCCAAAACCACTACTATTAAAGTCATTTACATTGGATTGCTAAACAAAAGCAGTTATATCATCAAAAGCTCACTTACATTGCTGTAACTGCACCTAAACAAGAGCTGTTGATGCTGTAGGAATATTGCCAAAATGATATCTCTAAGCAACACTGCTACATAGACAGGAATTTTCCAAACTTGACCTGAACTGAAAGACTCTCCTATATGCATGTGTCTGTTTGTGTGTCTGTCTATCTCCATGTATACGTATATATAAACTTTTTTGTCAGAAAAAACAAGGATTTCCAAGCTACAACTTTTCTCATTTGAAAAACGTAATTTATGGTTTGTTTTTTTGGTTTTGTTTGGTTTTTTAATGTTTGTTTGTTTGTTTTGGGAAAAGATCAAAAATATTCTTTGCATTCAGTTTGCCTGACTTGGCTTAATCTTACCTAGAAGTTAAATATGGGCATCCCTCTGCTAATCAAGAGAAAGCAAGAAGCATTTCTGGGAGTAAGTCATGTATCATTTGCCCTAGGAAGGCTAGCCATGACTTTGAAATTATCTGTCTCCCCATTAGCTACAGAAGAAGCCCAGATAACCTTCTAATGGCCTATATAGACCTAATGCCATCCTGTTTTGAACTGGGGGGAGTTGTGCTGGCAGGCTGCAGTGGCTGGGAGTCAGGCTGCAGAATTCGGCACCTGTTAAAATGCCCAGTGCTTTTGTTTGCTGCTCTTTCCTCCTTATGCAGGAAGGAGCCCATTTCTGCAAGCCTCCAGTTGTTCCTCTGAAGGAACAAAGCAGTCTATACCTTTTCTTTCATTGGGACCAGCTTTCTCCTGAAGTCATTGAAAATCTACTTATTCCTGAAAATTTTGTAACACTGGTAGTAGATCCAGCAGCCAGCTGAAAGCTAGCTGCCAGTGTTGGGTCACACTGGATCTCTCTATTAACTAACAAAAAAACATCGAGGGTTTGATCTCTGTTTCATTTACTGGTTTGAAGTCTGCAGTGCTTTGTACTTTCTCACGAGGTGTGACAGTCACTCATGAATGACTTGTATCCTCTTGTGTCAGAAACCATGCAGCACCTCATTTTATGAACTTAAAAGCCTTTGCAGCAAGAGTCTTTACATTTCTTTGTGCCATAGCTGTGACCGTTGTGAGTTTAGGAACATTTTGTTCAAAGGCTGGGGCACATGCTGAATATGCAGAGGTTGGGTTTAAAAGCACAGCTTTTGTTACCCTAGGTGCTGAGAGGTATTGTGCGGCTCTGTGTTGTCGTGGGATTTTCTGTTAGTCAATTTTTATCAGATTTCACAAATACCTGCTAACATTTCCTACTATGTTAATCTTAGAGCCTGGGAATGATTTTGCTTTATTGTGCTTGTTTTTTGAAAGAGGATACATGGCTCAGATAATGAAAAGAACAGCACAACTGATGACCAAAACATCAGTTTTATTTGTTTTAATCAATTGATGATGACATTATCTGTGAATCTGTATTTTTACTATTTGACCAGTTTTATATATGGCTCAATAATATCCATCATAGAAAATCTCTTCTGTTCCCCCTTGTCAGCTGCTAAATAAATAACTAGGGAATATTTTTTTGTCATTCAGACAGTTTTGTAGTGCACGAGGGTGTCTGGATTCTGCTGTCACCAAGTAGCCCATTTTGTAGCTTTGCATCGAGCATATGTGTGTGTTTCTGAAGTTTGAAAGAATTTGATTCTGTTTTTCATTTAAGTTCCTCTTCAGGCTCACAAAGGTGCATTTGTATCTGCTCATCGTTTTTCCACCTTCTTAAAAAATTAAGTATAGGAGTAATTGTGTCTCCCACTTTCCAATCCCTCAAGCAGACTGCCAGGGTCTGAAGCCCCGTAATATACCTAGAAACCTCAGATTGGTTCTTAATGAAAATCACTGGGTTGCTGCAGGACCAGGACTAGCTTAGAGCTTCTGAAGATTAGAGGGAAAACTAAGTTTTTCTGCTGGTGCAGTGAGACAAATTCCTTTGCTCTGCTGAAGGTGGGTGAAATTCAGTTTTGTGCTGGCAGTGGAGTGGTTCCTCTGTGTGCTGGCTTCTGTGCTGGTCTCTTAGGATTCAGTGGCAAGGATGAAGGGGTGCATCTGGCAAACACTAGCCTTCTTTTCCCCACCTGTCCTGAGTTTGTGGGTTGGGACAGTTGACTTTCTTCATAGTAGCTAGTGTGAGGCTGTGTTTTGGATTTGTGCTGAGAAGGTGGCTGATAACATACTGATGTTTACAGTTGTTCCCAGGACAGTCAAGGACTTTAGCTTCTCTGCTGTGCCAGTGTGCGTGAGTGCAGGAGAAGCTGGGAGGGAGCATAGCCCACAGTTACTGACTTAGGATTTGACCTAAAGTTTAGGATTGAGACCCAAAATGGCCAATGGTATATTCCACATCATGCACATCATGCCCAGTATACAGATGAGGATCTGTCTCTAAGTTTGCGCTCTTTTGGTCAGCTCTCGGACACTCGTGCTGTTATCTTTTCTGGGATTGCTGTTTTGGTGCTCTTATCTGCTCTGGGATCATTAGGATCATTAGCCAGGAACAGGCTGAGCCTTGGTCATTGGGTGGTGAGCAGTTGCATTCTGTATCACTTATTTGTATATAATATTATAATTATTATTTTCAATATTATTGTAGTTTAGTCATTAAATTCTTCTTATGTCAACCCACAAAGTCTCTTTTCCCTTTACCCCTTTAATTATCTCCCCCATCCCTGGGAGAGGGGAGCATGAGTGAGTGGCTGTGTGTTTTGCCACTGGCTGGGCTCAAACCATGACATGTGCAAAACCCACAAGATAGCATCATGGTCTGAGGTGCACAGATGCTGAAGCTGTCAGAGCCCATCACTGGTTCCAGGAACTTGCTTGGTCTCAGTCAAAGCTGCTGAAGGATGGTGGCAAGGTGGATGCTGCTGCGAGAAGGTGAGCTGGGCCATGCAGGGAGACCTAGCGGATGATTCTCAATTGATCAAGGCAATATTTAAGGAGTAATTTTACATATGTAAACCATGTTGATGATCAGCAAATGGAATTAAGTGAAATTCTGTGAGCTTGTTGTACAGTGTGTATAAATCCCATGAATTATGTATTGGTTTTAGGATTAGGCAAGGGAACCATAAAAACCAACTTTGCTGAGCCACATTTTCTCAGCCCTTCTAGCTCTGGAGGGCAGTTGTAAAGTAACTATTATTTATAATAATTTGCCCTATTCAGTTCCTTTTACAATGTGAAAAGCTGTGTAAAGTAATTTCTGGCTTTACTTAATATTCACTTCTCCTCCCCCTATTTTTTTTTTTTAAGCAGAGAGCTCAATTTTGATCATGAATTACAAAGGGAGAAAAGTCTGCCTTTTTAGAAAAGTCTGTTTTAAAATAAGGTACAAACTGAAGCTAAATCTTCACTACAGATATTTTCAATATCTTTTGAAAATAAAATTAACAAACCCAGTATTAGATTTCTAAATGTAAAAATGGAAATATATTGAGAGTTGATTAAAAAACTTGGAAATAAATGTTGTTGACAAACATACTACCTTAGTCTTTAAAATCTACACTGTAATGTTTTGATAAAATGGGCTTTGAGGTGTGACGTTATACTCCTCTTAGTGGTCAGAAATCTGAATAAACTGCAGAGGATTACATAGTTCAGGTGAATGGATACATAAAACAAGTTCTTAGCTTTCAACTCCTGGCTATTTGATATTCAGCCATAACTACCTTGTAACTAGAAATGTGAAAGGAGGAGTGAAAAGCTCTGGACCTGTGCAGGATTTTAGGCAAGTACTCATAACTAGATATTTGAAAAACAAGATATAGTTTTGCATCTTCTCTGAAACATTGTATACATGCTTTGTTCTCTCTCTACATGAAATCAGTTATAATCCATATCGAATAGTTACGGGCAGTGTTACAAAAATCCATTTTACAGTTGGATTTCTTAGTAATATTGACATAAAATTACTTAAGATGTTTTAGAGAGAGGATTTTCTTAGAGGGCATATGTTTGGCACACTGGCTGCATGTGATACTGTTTATTCAGTCACGAGGTGGGAGGTAACCCTACTGTATTCAAGGGCAAAAGAGCAGCAATATTTTTGTTTGCTAATTATTGTCCCTAGCAAGTCTGTATGCTTTATCCAAGGGGACTGCATTGACCATAATACCCCACAAAAATAAAACTCAAGTGGTTTGTTCAAGTCACCGGAATTCCAAGATACGTGTTATAAAAGGGTTCAGCCATCATGTATTATATATCTACAGACAGTGCACATTTTTCTCCCACTGTACTTCAGGACTGAAACTTCTTTAGATGACAGTTATGGAAAATCTAAAGTGCCTGGAATGTGCAAAAATAGAAAGTTCTGAATGCATTTAATAAAAGTTTAATTTATGAGTTATATCAGCATAGAAATAACTACTGATGGGTGAAACCAAAGGTGCCTCAGTTCAGACAAAGCTCTGTATATGAACTTTTTAACGATTTCAGTCTTTCTTGTGGTGTAGGCTTTATATCACTTTAATTCCTCTTTCCTTACCCTGTTCTTCCATGTTTTTCTATGCCTAAATTAACCTGCTTGTTTACAGCAAATGTTAACACACCTTATTTCTTATTAGTGTTTCAAATAGATTATCTTTTATACCAGAATGCTCTGGAGGTGTAATGTGTTTGGTTAGCATTTTTTTTTCTTGCCTTTCTTTCCCCTTGTGGATTTTGGCAAGGGTGTCCTGTACATATCTCATGTCTTTCTCTGACTCCATTGCTGTATTTCTGATGGGGTTCTTCACCAGACTTTCATTTTTCTCTGCAGGCCTGCCAGGACTCAGTGTGAACTTCCTGGCTTGCCTTTCTGTCACAGTAGGGAAATAATATCAGTCACTTAACAACCCCAAGTCTTGATGGTCAACGTGGGGTTCTTACAGGTTTGCAAAGCTTAAACAAAGAATGTTGATATAAGCAACACACTGGTTAGTGTGATTCCTCAGCTCCTCTCAAATGTTTCCACACCAGTGACCGTTGTGTATAGACAGGCAGAACGAAATCTTGGTGATCAGAGAGCAGCAAGCAAGTACTGGTAAAATTAGGGCTTACTATTATAGTAGTATTCTGAAGATAAGTAGCAAGCAAATGAAACTAAGTGGGAAAAAAAAAGCAGACTTTTGTCATTTATCCATTGTACTGCAATCATTAAAATAGGCATTTTTTTTTCTGTTTTCTTTTTATTTTCCTTCTGGATAATGCAGTGCTTTTGTATAATTTTTTTCATGTTATTTACCTTTAGAGGTGTGTGTTCTGCTAAAGGATGGGATTGTGAATTGATTGCTTGTAACACCTAAAGGTACTATTATTTCTAAGCTTAGCAGGAAACATTCCCTTGTTATTTCTTCAAGTTGTGATTGAAGAGCCACAGATAGAGCTGCTGTTTGCTAAAAGTGCATTGCATTAGCTCTGGTGACAGCAGCAAATCACCTTTTAAGAGGGGCAATTTCTCCTATTAGACCTGATTTTTGATGTTTGCTCTGGTGTAAATCGGGAGTAACCTGCAGAAGCTTGTCCATTTGCACTGAATATGAAAGCAGAAGCAGTGAGGTAAGAACTATTTGCTGCATCTGAGAAAGTAATTCTCTAGCCTCTGGTACTACTTATTTCTTGTCAGATTTCATGATAATTGGTCAAGGCAAGTGTTGGGGCAGAGCAGTTCTACCTGTTCAAAGTCATGCCTGTCTCAGGAGGTGACTGACTCTATATGTAGGCACATGTAAGCAGCTGTGTCCCCTGCGACTCTTCAGTCGTCTCTGCTAACTGTACATTAAGAAAAATAGCAGCTCTTTAATTGTCTTAAAAACTGTTGGACTTGATCAGCCCAGGAACTAATTCCACCCCAGTGCAGGTGTGGCCTGGCGTAACTCCCAGGATGGAAAAGGCAGTAAGCTCATGAGGCAGGCTGTGCTGATTTGATGAAGTTAAAAATGAAGGCAGTAAGTAGGAACTCAAATTTTGTGCTGTGACTGACAAGTTATGAGGAGCACAGCTCTTCTAGCAAATGTGTGAAAAGCTGAAAATTCAGACCCGAGGAAGCCAGTGTCATGGGAGTTGGGGAAGCACAAGGGAGCCCACACCCCCTCCGCCCAGCTCTGCAGGAGCCTGAGGAAGCGCTGGAAGGGCTTCCACTGAGAATGTGGCTAAACCATGGGTCTCCCTGCTGCCTCAGCAGACAGAGATTGCCTGCACAGTGATTTAGATCTAGATGATGTGAAGAGGAAAATAAGAAAGAAAGGGAGGTGGTTAGCCCTGGGCTGTGGATTTTTCTGTTTCTTTCCCCAGAACAGGTGTCAGCAGTAGGTCGCTTTTGAAACGTGAAGGTTGTTAAGTCAGAAACATTCCAAGATTTGCCTTCTTCATGCAACTGCAAAACTGGGACACTGTCATGGAATGTTATGTTGTGGACTTATAAATTCTTTTATATGCACTACTGAAGATCTCCTTTATGGCTGTAGTTTTTCATGTCTAGTACAGGAAACAATATCTGAATGTGCGGTTTGGAAAAGGCTTAGTCTCCTCTTCCTGGTTTCCTAAGCTTATCACACTCTTTCTAGTCTCACTTGCCTGTCTTGGAACACTAAACTGCAAAAGAAGAAATTTGAGAGTTGGGCGAAAAGACCAAATGCAGTAAAAGAGTGAGGGGGAGAAACAAGGTTGAGAATCTAGTATTATTAATGAGGAAATATAAGGCAGGGAAAGTCCCTGAATAAAAAAATACGTTCATGATGTATTGTGTCAAGGGGAAAATAACTAAAAGTCAAATTTTCACATAATCTTACTGTTTCAAGAGATGGAGTCAAGGATCAATGGCACAAAAGAATTAAAGCTATTTATGTAAAGAGTACATCTTGATATAAAAGAAATTGAAAAACTGGCAGGGTAAAGGGACAGCTTTGAGGAATACTTGAACTTTTCTAATGTATTTTTGAGTATTACTTGATTATATTTCCCCATCTGTGATTGATTGATGGAAAAAGCTCTGAAGCTTAACAATTGTTTGGTATAATGGCTTCTAAAGGTCTGATAAAAACAGTAACCCTGTAACTAACTCTGTGATTGTTCAGATTGTCTACTCTTGATGTGTTGAAAATTTATCCCTTGACAAATATCTTTTTCTGCTCTGACTTCACTTTCCTTCCTTGCTATCTGAGCCTATGGACTTGACAGTGATGGCTGAGGATCCACACCACACTGTGGGTAGTTTGCACTATGTTACTGTCATGAAGAAAGATTTTCCTGGGTTAATACTAAGTCAAAACAAACTGTTCCAGCTTCTTTTTTTTTTTTTTTTTTTTTTTTTGTGCCTAGG
>WKFP01014176.1:1986986-2005383 GCA_011057875.1 Pterocles orientalis | reverse complement strand
CAAGGGGAGAGGATCTGTGTCTCAGTTCCCTTCCTGCTCTATCAAAGCATCAGGGACATGTGACAAAAATGACGCAACTGTCTTCTGCTAAATGTTCCCAAGCCTGGAACTAAGTACATGCAGAGGAGTCTGGGGTAAAACACGGACCTCAGCATAAAAACAGGAACTGTTTTGATGGATTAGATGTGGAATCTTGTGGGCTAATGGTAAACAGCTCAGAGGCTGGTGTAAAAATCTCAGCAGCAGGCACAGTGGGACTAACTAGATCCTTACGTAGACCTTAACTGACCTCTGAAAGTCAGAATGGCTAAAATTGTCATGCATAAAGTTTGTCTTCCCTTCCAAAATTATGGTGTTGTTATTGATAGTGACTTTGTTTAATCCTCCACATCTATGTCCTTACTCAATCCTTGATTTTTAAATCTTAATGTTGTTATTCCTCAGGGTTGTTTTTTTTTTTAAATTCTCAATTTAGTAGCTGCATTTTAAAAAAACTTTTTAAAAATTGCTTTTGAATTTATCACCTTTTTAATACAGTTAAGTGGCCATCTTTCTTGGAAAACATTTTGAGGCACTTCAGTTATTTTCAGACACTGTTAGTCTTACAGGAAAATAGCATGAATGGTGCCAGTCCTTTTTCATATAGAAAACTCTTCTGAGACACTGGTTTCATTTGTTTCTATTCTCTCAGCCTTCCTTTAAGGCTTAGACAGCTGGAATGAGCTTCCTTATTCCAATCTACTATCTTCCTTCATAAAACAGATAAATGGAAACACCTGGCAGTTTGAAATAGAATAGTGGAACAGAACTGGAAATGGGTTTTTCAGTTACATGCAGCCTTGGGGAGACTGCAAGGTGAGAAGAGTGGAGATTGAAGCATGAACTGGCATCCCCTTCTTCTAACTCTGTTTGAAGACTGCTGTTTTATTCCAGAGATGTGAGGTAGATGGCTGGGAAGCATTGTCTTGAGTTGCCTCAGAAAGATGTCTGTTAGGAGCGCCAGGCAGTTGACTTTTGTTACCCCTTGAATCCTGCTCTAAGTAATCATGTCTATTCACACAGGCCCTGCCTTCATCCAGGTTGGAAGACTGGGAATCCAGTAGGACATGAACTCACAGACGAGGCACTGTACTGCAGTACAAATGCATTGAGAAGGCTAAAGAGGTTAAGGGTGTTGCTGTAGAGGTGAAATGTAAACAGAATTAAAATACAAAGCAGGCAAAGAAACTTATTTGCAATTTTTTTTCTTTTTATAATGATCTTTATCTTCTATGTACAGTTTTTACAACTAAGTTGACAGCTTCACAATTCAGTAATCTTCCTTGAGAAGATATTGCAAAACCTGATATCTTCAGTTTCATTTGTATCTAAAACCCCTGGTATGATACCTCTGGGACCCATGTCTTTCAGTCAGGGCTGTTATGTGTTAGTGGAATATCAAAACCTATTTGTTATTGGCAGATGGAAAACAAAACTCTTCTGTGGAAATACTGAGTAATTTATCAACTAATCTTCTTCTTTTTAGCTATCTTCTGCTAGTGACAATTGTAATTAGCTATTGTCAGCATTTAAAGAAACATTCAGAAACTTTATGCAAATTGAAGGTCCATTCTTGCAAGGTATGGAGTGCCTTTGCCATTCTCAGTAACCTCAGTGGTTCTCAAGTCTGTTGCAGGAGCAATCTAACATTAACTGACATAGTGTAGCTGAAAAAACTAACACCAAAGAGAAGTAAAATCCCCATATAGTTTAGCTTCTAGCAGCATTTCCCAGGAATGTAGCAAAGTTGTGCACTGATGCCTGTGGAATGAATTCACAGCCTGAATGGCTTTTTCAGAGGTCTTCTCTTTTTTTCATGATAATCTGCCTGATTAATGATGCTACTTCTGGCTTGATACTTTCTATGGGCTCTTCAGATCTCCAGAATTTCACTACTTTACCCTCAGGGCTGACGAGGTACTTCCAGAAATTCCACCGAGGCTCTTTCTTTGAAGAATCTGTAAGAATGGCATCAGATCATTTTAGTGACTTACACTTGTAATTGTTTCATTACCCTGCAGTGATTCTTCAACTATTTATGTTGAAACGATCCTACCTTGTTCTGTACTAGTAGTCTGGCCATGGTTTAACTGGTTGGTGCTAATGATCTGAAAAGTGGGAGGTGAATGATGCTCTCTCCTTCTTGTGAAACTGTTTAAGAGTTCCTAATTTTACTATGCTCTGCTTCCTAGGGAGGAGGATGTAAGGACTGCATACTCACTTGGGGAGTCCTCAGGTTTATGTTGGTTTAGAGGAAGTGAAATGGGAGCAGGAAGTCATGCTGGTGATGGCTTAATTCAGCTCCTTTTGTCCCATGAGGCAAAACCTTTCCTGTACCTTCACTATCATGAACACCTGGCAAGATAATTTCTGGGATGAGACAGCTATCAGGAAACTATGTGGCTCCCAGAGGAGGCAGAAACAGTTTGCTGACTGTGACTTTGTCTTTAGAGAGTCTCACAAGCTTTGAAGGAAGTCTTGTTTTGAGGGAAGAACTAGAAGAAAACTCAAAGAGATTTTGACTGGGGAACAGGTGCCCAGTGGGGAACAGTGGTGAACCCTACACTGATTCTTGGAAACAGTGAGTTGAATTTTGCCATTAGACTACATTTTTAATGTCATGACTGTAAGGGGACACCATGGCAAGCAAATGGGTATGGTAATGCTCATGTCATGGAGGCTCTGGCCCAGCTAGTAATGATACCTTAGTGAAGTTGTTATATCTAGGATCAGTTTTTCAGGTAACTTAACCCTATCTCTGTATATTCTTCCAGTGTTCATTAATGTGTATGAATTAACTGATACAAAATACAAACACATAGGAAGCTGGACATTATTTTAGGAAAGGTGAGGTCACAAGCCTTACACTGGCCCAACAAAATGCCTTACTGCTATGAAAGCAACAAGCAGCAGCTGTTTAAATGCCTTGGCACCATGTTTATGCTGCCAGTGGATTCTTTATGCACTGGACTGTCTAACAGTGCGAGACAAAGAGCATCTATCAATCACAGTCACAAGGGAATGTAGGATGAAGATGTTCAACTTTCTGATTGTCAAGACAGCTACATGAAGAAAACAGGTGCTTCTTTAATTGAAGAATGCACAACAATTTCATGTGAAACTGAGGAATGCACAAATAGAAAGTCCTTAATTTAAAGTATTTAAGTACCAAAGGATCTTTCTTATTCTTATGGGTGAATAGCATGTCAAATAAGAACAGAATGAGTGAACATGCAGCTCTATTTCTGTATATTAATAACTGATACTGGTTGCACTGGTCTTTAGAATCTGGATTCATCCCACCCAACTGGTTACCTACGTGCCCTAGTCTCCTCTATAATGAACTGAGAAGCACCTGCAGAGTGCATTTAGTAACTCCACCGGACATCAGGCAACTCAGAGGAATAAGGCTTTACTTGAGGTCTTTGGTGACATGCCTAAGGGGAGGTAGGAAGAAACACAGTTACAGTGACAATAGTGACCATTTCAATGACTCCTGAATCACAGTACTTTTCCAGTACACAAGAAGTATCACAGAGGATGTGTCAAGAAGCAATAAGTTTAAGTGGTGTAAGAAAGATTTAATTTAAATGTTAAAATAGCTTTCTGACAAGAGGAGTTGTGAAGAACTGGAGTAGACTGGGATATTTTGGAATCTCTCATCTGACCACTGTGATAGTCTGGAGAAGCATGTGTAGTACTGGTTTGGGTGCTGTGGTCCTGTCTTGGGGCAGAGAGATGGAATACAGGTTTGGGCCTTCTCCTACCTTATTCTCTAGTTAAAATTATGTGATAGAGAAGGGTTATGTTCTAATTATATTTTCTTTCATATATGAGCATTTAGTATTATTTATGTCACGTCAAAGACCTGGCCAAAACTCTCGCAGAGTTCAGAGAGGCTTTTTAAGTTGGTGTTGGGTCTGTGGGCTCTCTGGTTAACTGAAGAGAGTTTCATTTTGCTTGTGAGAGTATGGGGCTCTAAGTCAGTAAATGGTTACTTTAACAGGAGTATTTGTGTGAGTGGATATTGCAGGCCGGGCCCTGAAGTTCATCAGACAAATGAATGCAAATCAGTCCTTATATAGAACTAGAGTATATGTAATTCTGATTTACAGTACAGTTTATATGACAGTGGACATATGATGGCTAAAAAAAGGAATCTTCTCGTCTGCATGTGTTTATGTAAAATTTTCCAGTAATAGTAAGATACTCATAGTTACATTTTTCTCCGTAAGAATACTTGCTTTCCAACAAACAAGATCTGAAATGGGATTTTGTAGTTGGGATTCTTTGCACTCAAGTTCATATGCCCACAAAATGGAAATTGCTAGCTGGGCTGGTCACAGTAGGGTGTTTTTATAATCATTGGGGAGAAACTGATGCTTTCAGGGTACAGCTCTTCTGACCATATTTTTTGATGTCCACATTTAAATGAAGTAAATTGTGTGCCAAGAGTGCCTGTTCTCTCCATAGACTATGGAGACTACAATGTTTGCTCAGTTTAGGCCTGATAAATTTAGACTGGAATTTAGGGAGAATATGGTGGTTACAGGCA
Organism: Pterocles orientalis; assembly: GCA_011057875.1. Taxonomy (NCBI): domain Eukaryota; kingdom Metazoa; phylum Chordata; class Aves; order Pterocliformes; family Pteroclidae; genus Pterocles; species Pterocles orientalis. The sequence goes on along the minus strand of WKFP01014176.1, from coordinate 2,000,789 downwards.
GCTTGATGTATAAAAGAAAATAGTTAAGAAATTATAGTTACCTATTAGAAATTTGAAGGCAGGTTCTGCTTCTGATCCTAGGATCTTGATTTTGTGGAAGACAGGGAAGGTTACTCCATAGTTTCCTTTGGCAAAATATTCTATTTCCTGGCTTGAACTAGGCTCTGATTCTCCGAACTGGTTGCAGGGAAAAGCCAGCACAGTGAAGTGGGAGGGACCAAACTCTCTGTGTAGTTCTTGCAGTGCGATGTAATTTTTGTCTGTGTATTGGCAGTAACTGGCCACGTTTACAACCAAAGTTGCCTTCAGAGAAATAAAAGAACAGTAAGAAAAAAAACCCTAGAGATGGTGTAGAGATTACCATTATGTCTTAAAATGGCATGTCCCACTACCACAATCGTTCTTGCCTGAAGGCTAAATTTAATCTCTCTGATCATAATTTAATTAAACAGATAACAATGATAGCAACTGAAGATACTTTCAGACATCCTGTTTTGAAAAGCCAATAAATGCATGAACTTAAGCTTACAGCTTTGTTTAAATATAAGCATGTAAAAATACATTTAGGACAGGCACTAAAATTACATTTGTCAGATCAGTTTCTTGAATTCAACACAGCATGCTACCATTCTTAACTGAGATTAAAATGCATAAATTCCTGTGTTAGACTGTATAAATTTGTAGCCAAGAATATGAAAGAACATTTTTGTTAATTTATTAATTCAAATAATTAATTCCCAGAGCAGGCCTTGATAAAATAAATTTTTCTGTAGCTTACTGTTTGAAGGACAGATACTTAGCAAAAATCTTTGCAATAAATTCCTATAACCAAACTTTTTGTTTACCTACAAATGGATACCTGTTTTTCAGTAAAGATTCAAGACAAAGATATAATGAAGTGATAACTTACTTTCCCTCTGTACTTCTCCAAGGAAACGATCCTCCCTCGTGAATCTTTGACTTCAAAAGAATAAAAATCCTTGATTTTAGGTTTAAAAAATCTGAGCTGCAGCAGGCAGAGAATGGCAGTACACAAAACCATCGACAGAAAGACAACAAAGACCCTGGCTTTGGGCACTGAGTATTTCAGAGGATAAGTAGTTGTGAGAGGCTCCATTTTCAAAATCCTTGGAGAGGAGCCTGGGTAGGCCTGGAATGTGAAGGAGGAGCTGAAATATGAAACGCAGCTTGGACTGGAAACAGCAAGCTGCTCATTTTGTCCCTGTTGCAGAAGGGGCTGTTTCACTGTTTCAGATCACAGTGCTTCTGCTAGGCTTCAGAGCTTTTGTGTAAAGTACAGAAATCTCTCTGGCTGGGGAAAAAAAAAAAATGAAAAGTGTGTTCCCATCATGTAAGGATGTTGATTGCTCTGTTTAACTGACCTGTGTGGTCACTCCACAAACACTCCAGTGTTTGCATACTGTCTCGAGAGAGGCTTCTTTTGTGGATCTATTGTGCAGCTCTTGCACATCCCTGGACTCCCTTAGGTGTCCCTGGCAGAGTTGTTCAGCAGCAGGCACCTATGCTATCAGGCAGACCTGGAGAAGCAGTTTGGGGTCAGCTGTTTAGGTAGAAAGAGGGCAACATGGCAGAAGCCACCCAGTTTACAGCCTCTGTCCTGCCTTTCATCAGCTGCTGGGGGATCATAGGCAGCTTTGTTTGTAAAAGTCTTTTACATTACATGGGGCAGAGAAAAACTGCTTGTTCATAGGCTGGCATAAGGGGAAAAAAGAAAATATGCTTTTTTTTGTCGTGGGGGGTGGGGTGGCTGATGATGAAAAATAAACTGCTATTTTTATTGCTGCTTGCTAACTGTCAGCTAGCTGTGCTGAGATGAGAAGATGGAAGGTCTGCATGAGAGAAGAATCAGTTGGCTGAGAATGTCGGACCTAAGCCAGGCAGCTCCAGTGCTGTTTTGCTGAGGCAGTTGTGAAAGATACTCTGAACTTCAGAGTCACACAAGTCTGGTGTCTTATCTGTCTCTATTATATTGTTTCGTATTTTAAAGATGTTTGCCTGTTGCTCTTGGTTTCTGAAGGTACATCAACATGTAGTGGTTACAACTCGGACACGGAAAAAACCAAAATTTTCTCTTTTTTCTTCCCTTTCTCAGTTCTTCCATCTTTCTTTCTGTCCATTTGCCATTCCCTCTCTTCCTCTCAGCTTTCAGGACTTTTTGTCCTCGCATTTCTGTTCTTGGGCTTTTCTAAGCTATTGCTTGTCTTTCAGCCCATGTTGCTTGTCAGTCTCTGCTAACTTTCTTTTTTTCCAAGTCCAAACCACCATTGAAGAGTGATTTCTGTCTCAGTTGTTTTTCTCATCTACTTTTGTTGCACATAGAGGCTGTGTTTTAAAGGATTAAAATAGAACAGGACTTTCTGAGGGTGAAACCTGGAATCTAGGGGTCTGTGGCTTTTCAGTGACTTCAATATCACCTCAACTATCTTGTATTTGTACAATATCATAGTGGTATGTTCAACCATTTCTATAACGTTCTATAGTAGCTACGGTCCATGTTCAATTTGTTTAACAAGACTATATAGGGAGTTTCACACAGTTCCATGTATCAGAGAGATGCTTTGGAAATACTGTGAAATTTCAGTATTTGTGTGGGTGTTTCCTGTGATCTGAAGACATTTAAGGCTTGATCTCGGGTAGAAAGGCCTGTGTGTGGTGTGTTAGTGGTGGGGACAGAAAAGGCACAGACTTTGTGCTGAAATTAACAAAGCAACAAGCAAACACAGGTGACTAACACTGACTTTAAAAGCAAGATTGAATGTGTCTGATTTCAGAAAATCAGTGCAAAATCCTGGTGTCTAAGTTATGTCTCAATGGCTTGTAATTTGCATCTAATATTATTTCAAATTAAAAAAAACCTACAAGACTTAATATGTCATAAATATTTACCAGAGTACCTAATAATGATCCAGAAGCCTGTTACACTTGCTGTGCTTCCTTACTGTTGTTACATTCACTGTTCTCCCTAAAGCATTGCTTTAAATTTTGGTGGTTTGTCTCCGTGTGCAGGTCCCAGGCTCAGGAAGGACCACGTACTCCAGGTTTAAGAGCTCCATCAGGAGGAGGCTGGTGGCCCGGGCGCTGGTGGCGAGCAGCCCTATTGTCACAAGATGGCAGCAGCCGCCCGCGCGAGGCGATGCAGAGGAGCCACGGGGCGCCCGTGCCGTGCCCCATCTCTGTGCCTCGGGGGGGCCACAGCTCATCGGCACACCTGGGGAGGCTCCAGGTCAGACAGGACGCAAAGGAACATTTTCATGTAGAGGATGGCCTCACACAGAAACTTCTGAAATAACCTAGCGTGGGGAATTATTGGGAGGTGTGGGTGGGTGTTCTCCTGTGTCCCGGCTGCCCGGGGCTCTGGCTATGGCCGTGTGTAGCCGTAGCAGTCTGTGCAGACCTCCACAGGCAGAGCAAGCTTAGGGCCAGCACCCTTTCAGCAGGAGCAGACTGCTGTCCTCAGAGGAAAGCTGGGCCCGAGGTTTCTGATACCAGTGTGCAGGCAGCCTAGGACAGCAGGTCATACAGACAGCCGACATCGGGGCGGGGGTGAAAGGAAAAAGAGGAAAGAGGGTCTCGTCCACAGCTAAGCAGTGCCTGGTGCAGACCAATCTTTTTTCTTCTATGGTGGGGGCTGTATTGGACTGGATTTAAGTTGCACTGGGCTGTACCAGTGCACAGGGTTTGTTGCTGCACCTTTGTATCCAGAATAGTTAACAATAGCTTATAGAAGAGCAGTGGAGTCCATACAAGCCTTGCTCCTTCCCTTCCTTATGCTTCTCCTTTGCCTTACGCACAGCTGCTGCAGACCTGGCCATAGCTGCAGAACTTGGACCAGTCTGCATGCCTGGATGTGTAGTGTACTCTCACTGAAAGAGAAGCTTGCCCTGTGTTACTATCTTCCCTGCAATGTGTGAGGCTTCAGGTATTGGCAAAGGGGCAGTGGTCAAGGGACACTCACCCTCAACTCACCTTTAGGGGGAGACTTGTCTGGGGGCCATTCAGAGTACAGATCGAACTTGCAGTAGTACTCTTGACTTGGCCTGGAGAAGAACTGACTCAAGGGGAGACTTTTGCTCTGTCAACAGCAGAGGGAGCTGAGGAAAGGCTATATGTGCCTTTGAATTCACTGGCTCCTCGGGGAAGGTGGGGAAGAGTTTACTTGCTGCATGTAAAGATGCATGAAGATCTAGGGAACTAAACAAGGCTCATTCGTGATTAAAAATTTAAATCTTTTGAGAGGAAATAGAAGATGCTGTTTAGTGTTCAGGATGTGTTCCTATGCCTTGGCTGTTGGTCAGAAAGTGCAACCCTGTAGCAGTATACCAGAGCTGTTCAATAATACATGCCCAGCTCTAGGAAACTCAGGTTCTAAAACAAGATGAAGTCTTCCCTGCTTCAGTTTCTAGTACAGAAAGTCCTGCATGCTGTCTCTGCTAGCAGTGGTGAAAGCCTGTATGGTTCTCAGAAATTAGATACTGATTTCCTATGAGGTAGGATCCTGTGTAGTCAGTCTATAAGGCTGGGTATGAGCTGCAATAGTAAACAGGCACTCTTTATAAAGGGAATTATTAATCTGACCTTTTTTAGACATCTATTTTAGGATAAGTTGAATAGTGCTTTAGAAGTGTCTCATTCTCTTCACTGACAAAAGGAAAGCAGAGTGACTGGTTCAGATGTCAGTGTTTGCATTCTCCCACTTAGTGTGTCAGATCTGCTGTAGAGTACTGCTACTACGAAGTCAGTGCTATTCTGAAAAGTACTTGACAAATATCCATGTGGACGGTTTTTAAAGGAATTGTTTCCATTAAAATTGTTTTTCCAGTGACACTTCAGGTACCTAAGAAGCGCTCTGTCACAAAAACTGTTGTGACTCTATGTAGCAGTCATGCTGCAGCAGGATTGGAAGGGAGGAATAACAGGAGAGCTGAAATGGAAAAGGTGCAGGTGAGTAATGCAACATTCAAATGCACAGGTAAGCTATTTGCTTTCCTGATGTGTTTTACCTTTGGCCTGGAATCTGTTATGTGGATACTGCCTTCTCGACATGGAGGAGGTCCATTTAGGAAGTGTCTGCCAGAGAAATGTCAGGAGCAATTGTTTTTTGATTTAGCTTCTCTCCCCTTCCTCCAGGCTAACGTCCTGCAAACTAAAATCGAAACTGTGCTAATGAAGTCCTCAAGATGCATTCGTTATCTCTGAGGGAACATGTATCTTGTAAAAAATAAGCGAGAAAAGCATGAATGACTCAGTTTCCCACTTTATTTAATAACCACTATGTGTGAAGAAGATAATTTCTTCGGTTGCGCAGGATGTAGCTGTTGATTTTGTTACATAGACAGAACTAGATGCTGTGAAAAATTTGCCAAAAAGTAGCTTTCTGAGAGTAAAATTTTTGTCATGACAATAGAAGGTCGGATTCTTGGCCAGGGATGAAAGAACACATGGAATCTGCCTAACATGTGAAACAGTGACTTCAAACCGCTTCCTATTTAGGTGTTGTTTTCTGTCACTGTACGCTTTATACACATTTTTTTTTCCTTTTTAGGCATTACTTGTTGCTTTTTGGTAATCTCAAACAAACCTATGCTCCAGCAACCCACCGGTAACTTCTTAAAAATTGACTCCTTATGAAAATCATGGTGATACATGTCTGTACTAGCAAGTTATTGCCATAACATTACACTTAAAAACAGCTCTCTGTTTTAGTGGTATCTGATTGTGACTGGTCATATATTACGTTGTAAACTTTTAGTCGGTGACCACACTTTTTCTTGTTCTCTCCTTTCCTTGATTGCACCAGTTGCAAGGTCAGTACTGAAGATCCTGATAGCTGTTTTCATGCAATTACTTTAACTGTTGAGTAGGGATGCTTCAGAGATGCATACTCAGTGTTCTTGCTTGTGGTGGTTTATAATCCTTAATAATATTATTGGGAAGTTTCTGTGAGAGTATCAATCTCAACTTCTAAGAAAAGGAGGTAGTATCAGGACAAGTGGGCTAACAGGCTTGTTCATATCTTGTAGTAGTTGTAGTTGAAGTTCGTTGAATGTTGGAAAAAGACCATGCTTTTACATCATTCTGGGAAGCCTGGTCCTCAAGGCAATCACTTGCCTTTCTAAATAAGCAAAATAGTCTGGAAAATCCTCCTTTCAACAACAGAGCTTTCTTCCTTCCCACAGCCTTTTATGGTCTGATTGGAGAGTATGTGAATTCTAGAATTGTTAAAATATACAGCTCAATGGGTTTAGTAATCTTGGCTGAACCCACCCCACAGAGAAATTTCATAAAACTTTCTTTGTAAGATGATAAAACTTCATGTGAAGAATGTAGGTAAAACATTCTTCCTTCCTTAAAATGTAATATCTTTTAAAAGATGCCATTATCTTCACTCTTAGTCATAGAGTCATAGGATGGTTTGAGTTGGGAGGGACCTTTAAAGGTCATCCAGTCCAACCTGCCTGCAATGAACATCTTCAACTAGATTAGGTTGCTCAGAGCCCCATCTTTCCAGGGATGGGGCATCTATAATCTCTCCTGGGAACCTCTTCCAGTGTTTCACCACCTTCATTGTAAAAAATTTCATCCTTATATCTAGTCTGAATTTACCCTTTTTTGGTTTAAAACCATTACCCCTTGTCCTATTGCTCTAGGCCCTGTTAAAAAGTCTGTCCTCATCTTTCTTATAAGCCCCCTGTGAATATTGACAGGCCATGACAAGGTCTCTGTAAAACCTCCTCTTCTCCAGGCTAAGCAACCCCAACTCTCTTAGCCTTTCCTCCTTCTGATAATTTTTGTGTCCCTCCTCTAGACCCACTCCAGCAGGTCTGTGTCTTTCCTGTGCTGAGGACTCCAGAGCTGGACGCACTACTCCAGGTGGGGTCTCATAATAGCGGAGTAGAGGGGGAGAATCACCTCCCTCGACCTGCTGGTCACACTTCTTTTGATGCAGCCCAGAATACAGCTGCTCTCAATCCCTTCATCCCCCAGCTGGTATTGATGCCAGGGGCTGCCCCAGCCGAGGTGCAGGACCTTGCACTTGGCCTCGTTGAACTTCATGAGGTTCCCATGGCCACTCCTTGAGTTTGTCTGAGTCCCTCTGAGTGACATCCTGTCTCTCAGGCATGTTGACTGCACCACTCAGCTTGGCATCATCTGCAAATTTGCTGAGGGTGGACTCAATCCCACTGTCTATGTTGTTGATGAAGATATACAGTACTTGGCCCCGTATGAACTGTGTCAGTCTTTCACGTGTCAGTCTTTCATCTCTACGGTGAAGTGACTTAATTATACTGTAATTTACAAGCAGGAGTTGAATTAGAACTAAGATATTCAGTGTTCTCCTTTAAGGCCCACAGCCATTTCCTAAAAGTGTGATGTGGGGGTCTTTGAGATAACATTGTGGGATTACCAAAACCCAAGTTCTTCCTGAGGCCATTTGAAAGTCAGTCCTGGCTAAAACCTTATTAAAATCTGTTAATCTTCTTAGATATAGTAATTAAGGACTATTTAATTTGTGCTGTCTGGTAGCATAAAGGAATGGGATGCATTGAAAATAAAATCTTCTCATATTCCAGTGAACATGTGTGGTCTTTTTGTGGGCCAGAACATGACTTCCTTATATACACAATCAGTTTTCCACAGAAATGTCTGCACTTAACTTTAGAGGGACACAGATCCAAGCAATCTGATTAGCTTTGTGCCAGGTTGTCTATATAAATCATACAGAGAGTGCCTCTCAAAGCTGAAGGCCTGGTGTAAAAGAGCTGGGGTGTATAAAGGAGGAACATTTTTTTTTTCCTAGCTGTGTTTTTGTAGGACATTCCTTGTCATGATTGCAATGGGGTTTTGCAGAGGATTAACACTGAGTGAGGATAGAATTCACACAGATAGGGGGAAGAGCATACTAATCTCTGTGGCTGGTGAAAACATCAGCTGCATTTCCACCTGATTGTAAATAAAGAATTACAGACAAAACAGACAACTGTCATCAGAGCATTCAACTCAGTGAACATCATGAAGAAATGTGTATTACTAGGTATTGGTGAAGAGATTAATATCTATGTGAGCTGATCTGAGTCTTTGCCTGAATCTTGGCTAAAGGCCTAAGCGATTTTTTTTTTAAAGTTCCAATAACAATTCAGATCTCCCTTTTCTTATCTGCTACATCATCTGTTTCCGTGACACCCAAGGAAAAAAATGTCTTATTCCTTATACACCTTGTATATATTTTCAGTTTCATATTGTAATACTGGTTGAAGGAATGGGATCATGGAGTCCTGGCTCTGGGACCCTGGTTTGAGAGAGGACTGTGACATCCAGTAGGTTTTATGCTGGAATCAATGGCCTTGCAGTGTGTGCACCACAAAACTGATCTTCCCTCACAGTGCAAGCCTGAGGCATCAGACTTGCTGTCTGCATGCAGCAAACATGGCATTGTATGCTGGCAAAATTAGCCCAAATGAGGTCTTTTCCAACCTTAATGATTTTATGATTCTATGATTCTATGATTCAGGAGAGGGAAAGAGAGCACTAAGGTTTGGCCTGTGGTAATACCTCTTCCACTGGTACTTGTTCAAACAGCTTTAATAAAGTTTGTGTGATCAGTAACAGTGAACTGGTGTTTTATAGAAGGAAAGGTCATGGCTGAAGTTAAAGCACATGATTTGGGCACTGGTGATCTGTATTTGTTACTGATCTCCCATCCAAGGAACAAACTGTTTTGAATCTTTTATGTAACGACTGTTGAGCCCTTTGATGGGAGTTAGTGTTATCTGTGATGCCTAAATCCATTATTGGACAGATTTCTTCAGTCACATTTTCACTTCAATGTATTGGCAGGATTGTCCATTTCAGGTTCCAATGATCCAGGAGGCTGAATATAGCATTGCAGAAAGTGGTGACGTGGAGGTCTGTGAAAAAAATAATTGCATCTGGAAAGGTATGTTCCAATACAGCAAATATTCTTGTGTTAGATACACCAAGCTGCATCTGCACTTCAAAAGCAAGTGTTTCTACCTGCTCCAGCAAGTGTTACAGAATAATGCAATGTGGCTGAGATCTGTGCTGCTCAGGGCTACTTCTAGAGCTTGTACCGCCTGTGAAGAGATAGTATTCCACCTCTTCCCGTGTGGGTAACCCCTACGATTTTACCTCCTTTAGGCCCCATCTCATGCATTGGTGACCCTAAAACATTAATTTCCTTTCAGCTTTTAAGCTTCAGAACCTTACAAATAATGTGGGGATGTGCTGCAAAATGGGCATAGGATATGTATCATATGGACTGTAGGGTACCTGAGAGTGCAAGACATGCACTCAGTCAGTTTGTTCTTCCTACCTGTAGGGAAAGGTAACTGAAGCAAACTGTCCCTAGTGCTACCTCCAGTTTCCACTGTGGAAGAGTTGGTTAGTTTTCTCCAAAACCTATCTTAGGAATGAATGAGTGTAAGAGAGTGCGAATGATCAAGTGATTGGAAAACAAGTGGGATGTGAGGAGCTAACCTGTGAAATAATACAGATATTCTCAAAGTTATTTTATGAGGCAGTTCATTAAATGTCAGATCAAGATCTTGTGGTGTTCTGTCTTGTACAGATGATTTGTTTTGGTGAGCTGGCTATTTCTGTGTATGGTGGTTCATAGGCTGGTTCTTGCTTGTGTAAAAACAGTAAAAAGCAGCTTCTTTATGAATCTGGAGTTCAGCTCCTGTAGAAGAATGTGATAGATTTATATATATATTCCTTTGTTGTTTTTCATGCAAATAAGACTCATTTCAGAACAATTAATAGAAACAGTATAGGGATTAGTCACAGTGGTTTTTTTATTGATGGAAAATGAATATCAGGAATACTGGGTTTTATTCCACCCACCTACTTGTTGATCAAGTGGTCTAATGTGACAGTACTGACTACTTGCCACTTCCTGAGTCTCATTTTGCAAAGTGACACATGCATGTGAGAGCTGAAATCCTACCAAAAGTCAGTGATATCTGCTAGTACTCAGGCAAGATAACGTAAAATGGTATTAGGAAGCTTAAGTGCTGCTAATTAAAACCCTGTTATGCATATCTCTACAAAGTAGGTGAATAGAGCCAAAAGGATGATCAGTTTTTGTTTGGGGTAGATGAATTATTCATGAGGGAAGAAAAACCTGAAGTTAGTAACAGAGATTATTTCATCCTTTATATCTCACTGAAAATACCAACTACCAATGTTAAAGAAGAAAAACATTTTCAGAGTGTTTCAGAAGTGTTGCCCTTCATCCAACTGGTACAATTAAGTTCCTTAGTTTTACTGACGTAATATTACTTGACTGGGTTCAGAAAGGTTTGGTAAAGTTTTTTTAAAAATAACCAAAAATCTAGATATTAGAAATACAGATTTTTCTGTACAGAGAAATCTCATTTCAGTGATATTAGACCTTTTTAGGGTTAGAATGCAGTGTTACATATCCCACTGGGCAGGTCTGAGAAGATTGTTCCTGCAAATTTGCTTGATTTTTTACTCTATAAAATTTTAGATACAGAAGAAGATGATTGTGGCTTCCTTCTTGCTCATCTTCAGTTTTTATTTGGAGAGAGAGGGAGTACCACAGCTGAGGGGGGAGACATCTGTTATCTGGCAGAAATGAATTTTGGATTAGAGGAGAAGATTGAGGACAGAGTAGGGAAGTTCCCCACAATTTGTCGTTGGGCTTCTATATACAATGTTTATGTGTATATTTAAGTAATTTATAAAGTACAAAAACTTAACAGAAAAGGTTAGCTGTAGAGATAAGTAATGTCTCTGCCCCTGAAACTTTTGATATTCATTCTAAATACTCCTCTCTGGATAATAATTCAAAAAGGAAGTCAAAACACAGAGAAAAGCACAGAAAAGTGAACATCCAGCTTTCTGCTCTACGCATTACAGCAAGATAATTTCTTACACATAAAAATCTAGCATTAAATGATTCATAGTGCTAATGATCTGTCTTTTTTTCTGTGGTGCTTGTGAGTTCTTGCTGCATAATGTAGACAATGACCGCAAAGGGTGACTCTTCTGCTTGCTCATAGTTGTATTTGCTTTTGTTTCTTGCTTATGTGTTGTCACAAGCTTAACGTGCTGTGATCAAAGTGCGTGTGCTTTAGAAACCTTTTCCTGTGGTTGGGTATTGATGGGCGAGACCTTTTGGTGGGAAATTAACACCAGAAAGCAAAAAAGGTAATTGCTGTATGAGAGGGTTTTGAAGTGGGAGAGCACGTATGAAACATTCTGCCACTAAAAACTTTTGAGAGAAAACTAAGGCAAAAAAGACAAACCCCCCCCATGTTCTGTATTGAGCTGGTACAATTTAAACAGTATAGTGGACCCTATTGTCTGTTCTAGCTGACTAAATCCAAGGAGGTTTGAAAGAGGTGGTAAAAGGTGACTTTCACCTAGTTTAGTGTGTTTAGTGTTTTGAGCCTGCCCAGGATAAATTAGACCCTTCTGGCCTCTACTGGAGAAACAAATGCAGTGAGAATGTGAAAGGTGTAGGCCTGAGAAAAACTGGTGGTGGTTTGCATTACTGAACTGTGTGTGATGAATCTTCAAATACAGGATGCCGAGGGGCGACCCAGAGTGAGTTTAGAGCTGTTACCAGCATGAAGCCTTCCATGCCATTGGAGCCAGAAGTGAGGCTTCATATTGCTGGCTTGCGCAATGATTACTGTAAGTTAATTTCTCCTGTGTGGTGGTTTTTGCAGAGATTGGGAATTCTTATGTATGTTTCAGGAAAGATGATGAAGGTGTGTCCCCTTCACATAAAATGGAAGTTCTGCAGGACATGTGCATGATGTCATTTTTGTTACAAGGATGCATCTTTGAAAACTGCCAGTCCTAAGATGGAGACATAACTGATCAAACCCTTAAATCAATACTACCAAATCTCATGCAGTTTTCTTCAGCTATACATCTCAATACAACTTTCAAGTCAAACCAGTATACTTGCCTCTGCTTAATTAAGTTAAACTTTTAAGCTATCAGCCTTGGATACCTAGCAGCCAGTCAACATAGCAGCAACTTTATTGAGCAGACTTTGAAATCTCTTGTTTTGGGAGACGTTAGTGACATTGTTTATGGTTTGAATAATAGATACCTTCTGAACTAAATTCACACTTGTGTCATTGGAGGTGCATAGGCATAAATTAAACATGCACAAGTTATGCATGAACACACATGGATCTCTGGTCTACAGCAGCAAATACATGTTTTAGCACTTCATAAGATGTAGTGAACAACTCCGAATGTGCAAGTGTTTCTGATTGTCCCTGTGGAGATTTTTTCAACATATCCTTGCAAGCGTTCATGTTTATCTATGAACAGGACAAAAATTTGTATGATTAATACTGATTGTGTACAAGCTATATCCCAAGACTACAGCATTAGCAGAAGTCTTTTGAAGTGATTTCTGGCTGTAACAGAAAAAAGCCTGGTAGAACTAGTAAACTAGTAAAACAGCTGACTGACAGATTCAACTTTTCTTCAGAGTGATTTTAGTTAGGAAAATATGATGAATCCCCTCCCAGCCTTCCTCACCCTCCCCATTGCCTTTACACAATAGACATGAAGCACTGGAACTAAACGGCCAGGAAAATAAGGACAAAGCCGAAGGTCTGTCCAGGGGGTCGCCTAAGCTGAGACAGTTGGCCCCACACAATGGGACTGCCTCAGCAAAGCAAAGAAGGAGGGTAATGGTCATCGGTGATTCCCTCTTGAGGGGAACAGAGGGACCAATATGTCGACCTGACCCTTTACACAGGGAAGTCTGCTGCCTCCCTGGGGCCCGGGTTAGAGATGTCACCAGGAAGCTCCCTGGTCTGATACGGCCTCTGATCACTACCCACTGCTGGTCATGCAGGTTGGAAGTGATGAGATTGTGGAGAGAAGTCCAAAAGCAATTAAAAGGGACTTCAGTGCACTGGGGCAATCGATTAGAGGATCAGGAGCACAGGTGGTGTTCTCTTCAATCCCCACAGTGGCAGGGATGAACACTGAGAGGATCAGGAGAACACACCTGATCAACACCTGGCTCAGAGGCTGGTGCCAGAGGTGCAATTTTGGGTTTTTTGATCATGGGAAGGCTTATGAGGCACCAGGCCTGCTAGGGACAGATGGAGTTCACCTGTCTCACAGGGGGGTAAGGATTCTGGCTCGTAAGCTGGTGGAACTCATCAAGAGGGCTTTAAACTAGGCTCAAAGGGGGAAGGGGAAATTCCCAGGCCAATTACAGACAAGCCCAGGGTTGGCACAGTGAGGGTAGGAGTGGACTCTACAGTTCAGCTCAAGTGCACTTACACTAGTGCACGCAGTATAAGCAATAAGCAAGAGGTATTTAACGACAGAAAAGCCAGCAACAAATGCCCAGAGCCTGGAAAAGGTTCACAGGCTGGCCTGAGGGTGGCTGGTGGGCAGCACACAGGAGGTCCAGCCTCTTTGGGAGCCCAACTTAAGTGCTTCTATACGAATGCACGTAGTATGGGGAATAAACAAGAGGAGCTGGAGATGTGTGCACACCTGCGGCGTTATGATCTTGGCATTGCAGATACATGGTGGGACGGATCATATGACTGGAGTGTTGGAATGCAGGGATACAGGCTCTTTAGGAAGGACAGGCAGGGGAGACGAGGAGGGGGTGTTGCCCTCTATGTCAAAGACCAGCTGGAGTGCACAGAGCTCCAGCTGGGGTCAGATGAGGAGCCAACAGAGAGCCTGTGGGTCAGGATCAAAGGGAGGGCTGGGACGGGGGACATTGTAGTGGGGGTCTGCTAC
>WKFP01014176.1:1943668-1976925 GCA_011057875.1 Pterocles orientalis | reverse complement strand
GACCTAATCAATGTTTATAAATATGTGAAGGGTGAGTGTCAGGAGGATGGAGCCAGGCTCTTCTTTGTGACATCCAGTGATAGGACAAGGGGCAATGGGTTCAAGCTGGAACATAGGAGGTTCCACTTGAATATGAGAAAAAACTTCTTTACAGTGAGGGTGACAGAGCACTGGAACAGGCTGCCCAGAGAGGTTGTGGAGTCTCCTTCTCTGGAGACATTCATAGCCCTCCTGGATGCGTTCCTGTGCAATCTGATCTAGGTGTTCCTGCTCCGGCAGGGGGACTGGACTAGATGATCTTTCGAGGTCCCTTCCAATCCTTAACATTCTGTGATTCTGTGATTCTGTGAGTCAAGCCTGAAAATTCATCTCTGCTGAAATTATTCAGTGATGTTGTCCAAATTCTAGTCACAAAGTTTACAAGGGACACATGTTAGTCATCACAAGGACAGCAGATATCTGCTTGTAGTCACAGTGGCTCCGGAGAGCCATTGTAGCAGCTTCACAAAGTTAGGGCAGACTGTCCATCTTCAACAGTCCTATGGATCTTCGTCAGGCACTATTGTGATGAGTACCACAGTTTTGGAAGGCTTTACAGTTCCTCACATGTTTATCCTCATAAAATTATTTTGAGATAGAGAAGTGCTATCCCTTTGTGTTCATGGAGAACTCAGGTACGGATAGTGAGAGGACACAGGTCACCTATATTCGTTCAAGTTGTTCACCCAACACTTCCTTTACACCTTCATACTTCCTTTTAGTATGTGGTTCATCTGGTCTGTTTTAGATGAGATAGATACACTATGTCTCAGAATTTTCTTTTTTTCCTCTTGGGTGACTAGCTCAACTATATGATTGTCAGTAAGTCATCCAACCAGAGAAGCTAAGGCCAGTAACTTAGAGTAAAAAAGACTTCTAATTTCTTATGTCCCTGTGTGCCTAAAAACCTCATGGGTTTGCTTATCATTGTCATTGTGCTAGATAATACAGGAGGTCTATGGCAGAGCAGTGAGGTAAATACAGATCTCAACAGTCTCAGTACCAGGCTCTTTCTGCCTTCAGTTCAAATGCAATTGCTTCTGCTGAGGGAGTTTCTTGTTTAACCAGGTTAATGAGTTTTGTAAGTTTTTTATGTTGCTAGACTGGGGTAGCTTCTGGCCTTCAGTGCCCAGGTCCCAAAGTTTACTACAACTGCATACAGACTCAATATTCAATTCCAATAAATTATTTATTGGTATCACTGTTAAAAGATCTCCTTCACAGTAACAACTGAGCAGCTAGAGACACTATCTCATTATTGTTGGCTCAGCTGCAAACTGTCTACAAGACGTGTGCAGCCAGATGGGAGAGCTCAGCAGTGAGACACATTGCCAAACACAGATGGGGCTGATGCTGTAAATGTGTGAAGAATCACGAGTTCAGGTTCAGTATTTTCCTTTGACAGAAATGTCTTCTCAATGTGATGCAGTCCTGGCAGTTAAATCCTGATCCCTAGTAAGAAAATACTGCCTTCAGCTCTTTCTTGATGTGAAAATATTCTGTACATAAAGCTAGCTTCCCACATCCTATGCAGCGTGTTTTGCTGTTACACTAGAAGGGGGACAAACCATAGTGTTGGTGGGGATGGTGTAGAATTGTGTGGGTGGGCATAATCGGTGTAGAATTGTAATGTATCTTTCCTTTTTTTTTGTATGTATTTTATTTTACAGGTCACAAAGGGAGAGTCCTGCATATAGCCCTGAGCCCAGATCAGGGCAGGCTCGTTTCTGTTGCGGCTGATGGGATAGCTTGTCTGTGGAAATGCCATGAGTCTGGGGAGAGCTAGCACAGCAGCAAGGCTTTTTCTAATGGTTATTTGAGCTCATTCTTGTGACTTCTTTTCTTGAAAGCAAGCGATTAAATGTATTTAGCCCATTCAGTAATTCAAAATATGTGTGTTCTTTCCAATGGAAACATGACAAGTGATAGTACAATTTTTTCAAGAGAAAGCAATTTTCTCCATCAGTCCATCTTGTGAAATGTTAGTAGCTTATCTTACTTAGCCTAGAAGGAAAATATTCAAACTCTGAAGAAAAACATCATATTTATTTTCATGAAACTAGCAAGCATAGATGGAATCCACCCTGTGACGAGTGCCAGGATAAAGTCTTAGGTCCTACTTTTAGCTGTGATTCTTGTAAGTAATTTTACATCATCCTAGCATCCCCATTGGGAACCACATCACAATTTGCGTAAACTGGCTTGAATCATTCAAAGGCTGGGATCAGCAGAGACCAGTCCAGGGGTCTGTATTGTTCTGTATATCACATAGATCATGGTACAGAATCTGTCTAAATATTTCTGGAGTTCTAGGATAATTATGTAGCTGTGACTAACTATAAATGATTTATTGGGAATTCTTCATTGTTTACGTAGCTTAATTACAAAAACTGTCTTTATTGGATTTTGAATTGTTTCCTTTCTTTACACCCACCTACTATGTTTGACAATGATTGAAAATACAAATAATTGTATAATCATTAATCATAATTATGTAATCAACTGGTTAATAAGCCAGGTGGACGTGGTCAAAAAAGCATGCTGCTTGGATCAAACACAACAGTTAGTTTATTCATTCCTTAAGGGTAGCAATTTAACTCTGGGTGTCTGCAAACCTGGCAGCTGTCACCCTCTTAGGAATTTTATTTAGTGCTCACAAGCACTAAACCTCTTGGACTTTAACAGATGTTTGCTCCTGTAAGACTTGTACACTGTCAACAGCTAAGTAAAGAAGTCAGGATAGGTCTTTAGGTGCTATTCAGATGCAACTTGGTAGTGCTAGTCAAAACATGTTCTACCACAGACATCTTTGGAGCTTTGCTTTCATTATTATTGGACCTGTTGGACCAAGTCCAGAGGAGAGTGACGAAGATGGTAAGAGGGCTGGAGCACCTCCCATCTGAGGACAGGCTGAAAGAATTGGGGTTGTTCAGCCTGGAGAAAAGAAGGCTCTGAGGAGACCTAATAGCAGCCTTCCAGTAGCTAAAGGAGGTCTACAGGAGGGATGGTGAAACACTCTTTATCAGGGAGTATAGGGATAGGACGAGCGGCAATGGTTATAAGCTGAAAGAGGGTAGATTTAGATTAGGTATTAGGAAGAAATTTTTCACTGAGAGGGTGGTGAGGCACTGGCACAGGTTGCCCAGGGAAGCTGTGGATGCCCCATCCCTGGAGGTGTTCAAGACCAGGTTGGATGTGGCTTTGAGCAACTTGGTCTAGTGAGAGGAGTCCCTGCCCAAGGCAGGGCTGTTGGAACTCGATGATCTTTAAGGTCCTTTCCAACCCAAACTATTCTATGATTCTGTGATTAGGAACGATGAGAGGCAAGGGGTAAGGATTCACTCTTGCATTTGTACCTCACAAAGCCCTGTGAGCTCAGAAACCCGTATTATTTGGATTTTTTTTTTCTGCTGGGAATTTATTTAGAATATTTCCTGTGGTTAGGAAAGAATGGGAGAGTAGGGGAATAGACAAGTATCAGCCCATGGAAAATTACGCTGTAGTCCAATGCATGAAAAGAGATAGGCAATGTTAACAGGAGCACAAGTATCTCTGGAAATGAAGGTGAAACTGTCATATCTTTAGTTCTCATCATTTTTAAAACCTCATCTGCTATTCATAAATCATGTGGTTGTTAGCTTTAGGTCTGGAAGGTTGAGACCACTCATCTGTTTTACATAGTAAGATGTTAATTTACAATAAATCTGTTACTAAACTGCTGGTTTCTGATGAAATCTCATGTGGTCTTCAAAACAGGTTAGAAACTGGGAACATTGATTATAATTTGAGAAATGACTACCTAGAAGCTGATGTCTAATATTGGGAAATAACTTATACTGTGCCTGTCTTCTAATGTGGACACGTTGCAGAAGACTTTATCAAATCTGATTTAAATATTCAAAATGGTATTTTAAATAATCTAAATTTAAAAAAAAGTTAAAAACATTTTTCTCTTTTGAATGGGAAAAAAGGGGTGGAATTAGTCTCTTTACTCATATATTTTTTGGATTCTTACAGTAATTCCCTTTCTTTCCTTTGACAGTGCTTAAATGACATTGGTTTGCCAAATATAGGAAGAGCTGTTTAACACAGGATGGGGTCTGTGGTAGGAAAGGAGCTGGTCGATAGAAGCCAAGCATCATGCTCAACTGTCAAAATGAGAAAATACACTTCTTTCAGACTGAGAAGTGCTCACTTCTTAGTCAATTATGCTTGTTCATTATTGAGTGGTCAAGCTTTATTGCCCCAGAAATATTTTAATGTAATATCTGAAAGTGGAAGAAGTCACTGATGTCAGTAGAACTAACCAACAGCCCATAAATATGAGAGAATCTTGTATATATGACCTGTAGCTCTATTCTGTGACCACATGAGAAACCATTTAAGCATGCATTTGAAGTCCAGACTGTGACTAATCTGGAGTGAAATTAAACATATATTGGAGTGCTTCTTCTGGGTATGCTTCTTTTCTAGATAGGCTCGTTTGCTGCCAGTTTCTTTCACGTGGCAAATATCCATCTTTCTATGACAGGATTTTGAGGACTTGAGTAGGCAGCATGATTCTGCTTCACTAATCTTTTGCAGGTAATGTTGCTGAATACTTGCAGGTGTAGAGTGTGCAGTTACTGAAAGCAGGTCATTGTTCTTGCATAGCCGCCTTATTCTGACAGTGCAGAGGTCTTAACATACAAAGCCTTGGGCAAAATGTGAAATCCTGATTTCCTTCCTGTAGAATATGGCATAATTTTAGCTCATGACCTGTTATATACCTGGTATAATGTTCAGGCCCAGACTGAGAAGGAAATCAAAACTCATTTCTGAGAGCTCAGCTTGCTGTGCGCTTGAGGTCTGTGTGCACTAAAGGCTGAATCTTCAGAGGTGGCACAGGGGATTAAGTAAAATTTAAGTTGCTTAAACTCAGGTTTTATTCTCCACAGTCCTATCCAAGGTGAAGCACTGTACAACATATGGAATCCAAAACTTCATGCCAAAAATAATTTTTACAAGAGGAAAACCTTCATTGCTCATACAGGGCATGTGTCTTCCCAGGTATACCAATATGACAGTGATTGTCTGTCTACAAAGCAATGAAATGGAGTAAAGAAACTCAGACTGGGCAATCCTTTTGTTTCTACACATAAATGCACCAGTCGCTAGCAGACAGTCTCTTGTTCTTCAGCCACTATGTGCTATGACTTGATGCTGCCTACAAAAATCATAGAATCATAGAATGGTTTGGTTTGGAAGGGACTTTAAAGATCATTGCGTTCCACCCCCCTGCCATGGGCCGGGACACCTCCCGCTAGACCGGGTTGCTCAAAGCCTCATCCAGCCTGGCCTTGAACACCTCCAGGGATGGGGCATCCACAGCTTCCCTGGGCAACTTATTCCAGGGTCTCACTGCCCTTGCAGTAAAATATTTCTTCCTAATATCTAATCTAAATCTACCCTCTTTCAGCTTAAAACTGTTACCCTTGTCCTCTCACTACACTCCCTGGTAAAGAGTGCCTCCCCGTCTTTCTTGCAAGGAAATGTTGCGCTAGTTTGTGTAATGCAGTTTATGCCTGTTCATTCTCTCCAGTTCTCTCATATAGTCGCAGTGAGAAGAAATTGTTACATTCTAGATGCCACAATGGCAATGAAAGATCATAACATTTTTCTTAGCTAGTACACAAACTTGTATGGGTTCCATCCTGTAGTGGTGGAGCTGTATTGGGAATGGGTTCATGCCTTTTGATCAGAGAAAGTCCCTGCCTAGATGAAAACTCAGTTCTGTCTTCTTGCTCTTGCTTCTGCTTTTTCCGACAGGTTTCCACTACTGGCAGTGATGACAGAAGCTTGAATGGTTTGTTTACTGTATAAGTCCAGTTCCACTGGCTCATTTTGCACAATTCACTAAATAACACTCATGTAAAAAGATAAATTTTTGAAATATTTATATGATCCTAAATTTCCAGGTAGGGGAGGAAGGCTGCACATTTTTCTTGCACATTTCTTTGTGCATTTTAAACTTCTCCAGAGTGAGAACCTCTCCTTCCTGGTCCCTAAGGTTCTGCAGCGCTTGGGTCAGAACTGCTGTCTGAAAAATGGAGAAATACTGAATGATAGGCTTTGAGTGGGGTTTTCCACTGGCAAGGATGCTGCCCGTGACTCTCAAGGAAGAGGAAATAACAGATCAAAGAGGAAGCCGTAAGATGAAAAAAATGCTATAGCAGGATGAAAGAAAGACAGTGAAAAGATGGGCAAAGAGGAAAGAAATTAAGTAGGACTCATGTATGGGAAGATTGAAATAGCTGTAGGTGATCAATTGTCTTGAAGATCAGCTACAGATTTTTCCCTAGATTTGTAAGGATATTTTTGTTCTCTGAAGGTTTTTAGAATCAGTTCTTTCCTAAGCAAGGATTTGGTAATTTGCAAGAACAGAAGACTGAACTTGTCTAATTTATTTTCTGTGTGTTTAAAGACAGAATCAAATCACCACTTTGGGTGTCAGTACCAGTCCCCAGGGCAAATTCTCCTCTCAGTTTCACTGATGCAATCTTACATGCAATCCTTCTCTTTCCTCCTGTTTTGCTTCTGTGTTTGTGTGCTTGCTTGTGTTTTCAGCCCAAGAGTCAGAACAAACATTTTAGGAATAAGAATAAGGAAAGAGAAAATTTCTGGCTGTGTAACATTTGTAGTGGACAGAAAACATAAAAGAAGATAGCATCAAAACTTTCAGTAAATATCCCTGTAGTTTAGGCCTTCTCCTTCCTTCACCCTTCATTATTCCTAACAAAACTACTGTTTCTTCTCAATAAGACCAGGTGAAGGCAGTTGTGTAAGAAAGTGTTAGTCTGTATTTTCCCATGTTGTGTTTATAAGTGATGTTTCATTGCTCATAATGAACTGAGCAATTATTTTTTAATTTTAAAATCAATGCAAGATTTCTCCACCTTTTGAATGTCCTTTGCTTTCTCTTAGCTCATACCTACTTCCAAGTAAAAAAAACCCACACAAACAAACACAAAATAAAACCTAGCCCTTTTTGAGGTGTTCATGGCATTGAATATGCCCAAGACTGTTAATACAGAGGTGGGCAAAAGCATTTTCCGTGATAGGTCTGTTTGCTGCTTCACAAGTGGTAGTTGAAACACTTAAAAATTTCATTGCATGTCTGAAACAGCAGTAGTGGCATCGTGAAATTAAGATTGTTTTATGTTATGAACAGTGCTTTGTCGTACTGATACTGCATCTGAGACTCATTTTGTAATTTTTCTGGAGGATGGGTTTTCAGCTGATTTTTTTTACTGATCTTGATGCATTGTGCAAAATATTGCATATCCAAACCATTATGGACACAGACTATCTGTACTGCAACAGACGGAGCTTTCCACAGAAACTGACAGCTGCAAGCGGTAGATTTTTATTGCCATTTCTTTATTAAATGTAGAGTACATGAAAGGATGAAATCTGGAGGTTTCAAATGCAAGACAACTGGGAAATGCCCACTTACTATGTCCCACAGTCAGTTGCAGTTGCTGAAACTTAATTTTCTGAAGCTCAGCAGTCCCCTACACCTGTGAAATCTGTGGTAGCTGTGGAGAAGCTACCAAGTTTTTCAGGTGTCTGGAGTTGTACCTAGCAACTCACTGACTTTCATGGTTGTTTGCAGAAGTGCAGATGCAGAATAGTGCAGTGTATACTCAGCATGCAGTGAGGACACAAACAGCCAGATTAGATTCTTGGTCAGAAGTACTCATCCAGGTAGAGCTCAGTCCAAATGTGCAAAGCAAGAATGCTGGAAGCCCGAGTCACAAATACCCGTCGATGGGCTCCATGGCTGACAGTATAAGCTACAAATGCTGTTACAGAGGTGCGTTGTGTTCTGGGCCCGTTAAGATCACATTTGACCTGAAAATCGACATACATATTTTCATCTAGAAGGCCATCAAGCTGCTAAAATGCAGCGTGGGAATACCTCTTTTGCTGGTATAATGAAGCTATTTTTAAAAGCGTATTTCAAACCTAGATATTGTTATGCAAGTACAAAGTAGGAAATCACTTGGTCAAAACCCATTCTGTTATGCTCCCCCTATGGTTTTCCTTATCCACTGAAGGTATTGCTTTGTGAGTCGAGTGTAGACACCAGGGCCGTCGACACTACCACACTTATTTGCCTTCCCGAAAGCAGTGATGCCTCTCATCACATTATTGCATCTTAAAGGTCCACCAGAATCCCCCTGGAAAAAGAAAAAAAAATAATTAAAATTTGCAAAAGCTAAAAAATGCTTCTTTTAAATAAAATTTGCAGCAGTGGCATGGAGGAAATAAAAATGTAGACAGTGCTATTGTGGATTTCTTTTTTTTTTTTCCTTGGTGGTTAAGATTTTCTGTATCAAAAAAGAAAAAAAAAACTTCAATCTGATCCTTCAAGTGTAAGTAATGCCGAATGAATCTATCTCAGTGCTAAGGAATAGTTAGTCTTTTTGCATATGAAGAGAAAGAGCTGGAAGCTTTCCTCTTGAAAAGCAGTAAGTCTCTAGAAATTGGTACCTTTTTTTGTAACTTTGTTAATTAAATACTTAAGTCTTTTAAAATGTGGTTGTTCTTGCACAGTTGTGCATCTGACTTGTGGTCTAGTCAAAATGCTTTTTATGAGCAAAACCTGCTTCAAAGCCCTCTGACATCAGAGAAGATGTTCCACTGAGGTCAGCTGCTTGGGAATGGGCTCATAAGCTATTTTGTGGAGATTCTTCTATTAAAAGCATTTTATTAAAGAAGAGATTCACTATCTGCCATGCCTGGATAAAACCACAATATCCGAAGTCTGTGAAGGTGAATTTATCAATCAGAAGTTTTGATTTTAAGGCTTAGAAGAACAAGCTTTGGTAAATTAACTAATTTTAAATAAAATTCTTCATTGAACTGAAGGGAGGCAGAAATTATAAATGTGTAAAAGCCAGTACTTTATCTTTTATTTTTAATATAATCTATGTTGATATAGACAGTAAATGTACTTACAGAACATGAGTCCTTTCCTCCATTCTTAGCCCCTGCGCATATCATGTTGTCTGTTATAACAGGGTTGTTTTTATAATGATTGTTGTCGTTGCAGATTTGCCTACTGATGACAGTGATGTTGACCTCCCTCAGGGTATCAGAAACCTTTCTCAGATGATTGTTAGTTTGTCCCCATCCTGCTACTGTGCAAGTTGTTCCTGGTTTGGGATCATCATCTGAGGTAGGCAGGGGAATGAGTTGCACAGCTTTATTAAGTTTTGCTCTTTTCTGAAGCTGTAGAAGATTTGAAAAATAGTTGTTAGAGGGGGCAGAGTCTAACAGATGCACCTGCATGTTAACCGTTCGATCTTTTCTGTTATGGTAATAGGGGGTTACTTCAACCCTTTTTTGAGATTCCTCAGTTCTATGTGATGGGATTTATGTAATCAATGTAAGAGCGAGGAAAGTAAGTATCCTTTGTCTCATGAAAACCCATTTAGCTTCTGATGAAATATTAGCTCTAAAAAATACTCTCTTCTACTTCTCAGGCTCTCAGACTATTGGGAGGACAAAGTAACACTATCACTGAAGCTCACAAAATTGAGAATCAGAGAAGTCAGACATTTTTAATTTGAACTGTTTTTCAGACAGAACATGAGAGAATTTAACCAAATTATTTCTATATGTGAAATGCACCTCTTTCTGTGGACAACCTTTATTCTTTCACTGAAAAGACAAATTGAAATATCTTGGTCAAGCTCTAGAATTTTTCTGCTTCTAGGATTTGCATGCATTATACATATTGTTGATTGCCTTCCTTCCCAGTGTATCACCAGTTCCCCAGTCTGTTGGATTGGTGGAACAGACTGTATGACCCCAGAAAAAAGTCTTCAGAAACTCTCTTAGCTCATCTCCCTCACAAGAAGGAAGAAAGTGGTATATTCTAGGAGATGTATATTCAGTAAGTGATATATAGGTCTGTACCTGCAGCAGCATAATGTCGTTTTCCTTACAATTGGAACAGTAGCATGGGTAGCGAATTTGTTTTGCAATCTGAAAAACCTGTTTTTCTCTTTCTTTTGCTTTCTGTGAATGAGCTCCAAGAATGACTTTGCCTCTTCCCCTGAGAGGAGAGACAACATGGTTAGTGATATTCACTTGCTGTAACTCCATAATTCTTTCTGTTAAATGTGTTGCTGTAATGTCCAGTTTCTACAGAATCTCTTTTCTCATGCCTGAAAAGCAAAAGTAATTTAGAAAAATACAAAAGATTACAAGCTTTTTTACAATTAGTTAAAAAAATATAGACTGTGAATCGAAATTAATTCTATGCTATTTTCAGTTTCCCAGGAGCATCCACAGGGTTCACGTACTTGTCTCTGAACCTACCTCTATTGTTTCCCTTTGGGAACTGAATGAGAGGTGGATGCATCAGCTCTGTTTTTGGTAGTGTTCTCACCAACTTCTGCCCTCTGCAGTTTGTGCTGAAAATTTAGGGGAATGACTCACGGCACTGTTAGTTCGGATATCATCACTACTGGACTGAATTGTACCATTGCTTTGCCCTAACATCGTTTCAACACCATTTTCTGAGTTCATGTGAAACATAGTTTGTTCCCTTTCTCTAACATTTTCTGCAGTGTCATATACTTACTAGATACTGCAGTGTTGACAGAGTTGTGACTGCTTGGGGTCTCTGGTATAGAAACCAGGAGCCCAGCACTCCTTGGTCAAGCAGTCCAAGCAAACCTTTATCTCAGATCACAGGTGCAGCTGTTTGTGGGAGAACAATGTATGTTACAGCTGAATGGGAAAATACCCTTTAAGCAGATGTGTAGGTTGGCCATCATTTGCATCTTACTGCGGCAGACACAACCCTGAGGAAGTGCTTGCTCCTTTCCTTCAGCTATTAAGAGCTGTCTGCCTGTTGGCTGAGCATCATTAGGTTAAAATTTTATTGTATTTACTCTTACATGTGATCTCATTTGGAAACGCTCTTTACCTTACGTTAATATAACAGCTTTTGGGCCCTATGGTCTCTTTGTAGTAGGTCCTATAGATCTCCCTGTTTGGATGGGGACAGGAGAGATGGATACATTTCTCCAATGTCTGCAGAATCCAGTGGTTCACTGGACCCGGGCAGGCTGTTGACAGACCTTGTGTGAGGTCTGGCTCAGCAGCAGCTCCAGTCCTCCACAAAAAGACAATGGGTGGGATGTGTCATTTAAACCTCATATCTTGCCTCGCTGAGGGACTCTGCGGAGCCAAATATCCATTTGCATCTTCAGTCAGACAGGAAGAAGAAGAAAGGTTGGCTGACAAGCTGACATATCCAGTAGAGCAGAGATCTCTTGTTGTCTCCTGTCATCCCTCTTGAGGATTTTTGCTCCTGTATAACCGCATGCTGTCTCTTTCTGTGGTGAACTGCATATCTTTTACATAATAAAATGACAAGAATTTATTTCTGTTTTCTGAGCAGCTATTTTGACTGGCCAGTCCTCTGGTCTAGAGCACGGGTTGACTGAGGAAACAGGGATAAACCTTTCCCCTGAATTCACTACTTCAGTGTTGCTATTCTGTGCTTGCATGCAGCTAGAAGCTTGTAAAATATCTCTTCAGAAACAGTGAAGATCAGTATACCTTGTTATTTTATTTTTTTATTCACTGGAGCACATTTGTCAATATAAATTCTAAACCATAGTAATCAGAACATGGTTACAGTCATGCTAAATGCACAAAAACACCAGAGATACTAACTTTTGTTCTTGAACAGAAACATAAGGTACTTGCTAAGGACAACCTCTGAATCAGAGTAAGAACTTACACATTACAGTGGGCAGCTGTTAACACCCAGTTTTCCTTGATCAAAGCTCCTCCGCAAATCGATTTTCCATTTGCTCCATTGATTAGGGCCATAAATGGTCTTGAGTGTGGTGCTACTTCATGTCCTCCAATGATATCCACACATAAACCTGAAAATAAAAACAAGCCACAAAGTATACAGACATACAATTATGTACATATGTCACAATGCTGGCCTTCACGGTAGACTTTTAAAATTGCTCAGCAGTACTACTTCTGTTTCAATGGGACCAAAATTAGAACAGTGGGGTGAGCTTTGACAAGAAAAACACCGAGGTATTGTTGCTCTTGCGCAGATTTCTTTGCTTGACGTTCGCTGCTGTGATTAATTTCTTAGCTTTCATTGTGAGCAACAACCTCAGATCTGCCAAATGTTAAATGATATACAATGCATGACTTATGCGGACACCTGGGAACCGAGCTATACAGTGTAAGTCACAGTACATGAACTTGTTTTTCAGAAAAACAGAAAATCAAGATTAATGTGTGTGTATGCCTCTGGAAACAAGGATCACATAATCATGTTAACTCCTCAGAACTCCTCCAAATAGCCTGCCTTCTGTGCAGCTTTAATTAATACTACCCATTCAGGAATTACTTTGCTTGTATGAAAGATCAAACACATGCAGACAGTGGAAAGGAGCTAATAAGAAGAACTCAGATAATAATTGACTGCTTCCTTTACATGAATACATGTTGGCTTAACTGGTACTCTCTACATTTATGTTCCAAAGTATTGAATTGAGCACTTACCTCCATGAACTACCAGGAGAATAACAGCAGCACAGATGGACAAAGTGAGGAAAGCTCCCATGATTTCTGTCTGGTGTTCCTGCTTATTCACTGTTCAATATATATATATCTAAATGAAAAGGATGTGGGTTTTGCTTCTCCTCTTGATATTTGACATTTGTAACTGTGATAAAGGCAAAAAACCTCACCAACAATGTAGCTTACAGCAGAGGTGTTAGTGAGAAATTGCATCATCTGTTGTGGTTTGAAGACAAGATCTACCCCACTTCGTGTTCTCTCTGTCGCATTTGCAGAGAGCTAGTAGATGTGTACTGGGGTGAAACTTTGCAAAGCCACTACATGACCAGTTACACAGTGGGACTCAGCTCACATCAATTCAGGCTTGATTCAGTTGCCCAAAGGAAGACACATAGTTTTGTTCTAGGCACCACGGGTGGCCTCCAGGTCAGGGATGAATCCCAGCACATTTTCTGTTATAGAGTCATCTGCGCTGTTCAGGTACCTCTCGGGGCCAAGGAATCTGATTGTTTGCTCCTTTCAGCATCTGATCCTACCTCATTGTCTTTGCACTGGATGAGCATCCATATAGCACTGAGTGTGGTTTAGTAGCCTAGAGCTAAGGGTATAATGCCGTTTAAAGAGTCTTAGGGTGTTTTAGGTCTGCTCCTGGTGCAGAAGGCCATGGGTCTTCTGTAGGTGCTATGTCAGATTTGCCAGCCCTGTGGCCATGTCTGGGAAACCCAGGGTATCTCAAATGTCACTAAATGCCTAGTTATATGCAACTGAATTGAGTCCTGAAAACTCAATAAATCTTATTAGAGCCTTGTAAAGGCACAGTTCCTCACTTCCAAATATATAGACAAATAATAGAAATAACTTCCATCAATATTAAATAATTTGGAATGTCAAATATGCTGTTAACTAACTAGGTACATTCGGTGAAGTGTGACTACCACACAGCCTGGAAGGTTTCTTGGAGGCTTGAGTGCTACTACAGTCAGCCTGCAGAAGGTTTCTGCATTCTGTCAGTGTCAC
This sequence comes from Pterocles orientalis, assembly GCA_011057875.1. Taxonomy (NCBI): domain Eukaryota; kingdom Metazoa; phylum Chordata; class Aves; order Pterocliformes; family Pteroclidae; genus Pterocles; species Pterocles orientalis. Next base: position 1,963,254 of record WKFP01014176.1, on the reverse strand, counting down.
ATCTTTGAGCTCTGTTAGCCCAACCTGATGTGAGTTTTACTTGTAGAAGACCTGTAGGTACCTGAAGGGGGCCTACAGGAGAGATGGGGAGGCACTCTTTACCAGGGAGTGTAGTGAGAGGACAAGGGGTAATGGGTATAAGCTAAAAGAGGGTAAATTTAGGTTAGACATTAGGAAGAAATTTTTCACTATGAGGGTGGTGAGACACTGGCACAGGTTGCCCAGGGAAGTTGTGGATGCCCCATCCCTGGAAGTGTTCAAAGCCAGGCTAGATGTGGCTTTGGGCAACCTGGTCTAGTGGGAGGTGTCCCTGCCCATGGCAGGGGGATTGGAACTTGATGATCTTTAAGGTCCCTTCCAACCCTAATCATTCTATGATTCTATGATTCTATAAGACCTTGAACAGACAGCTGGCTCAAATTTGCCATTGCTCTCCCTTCTTTGACAGAGGGTAATTGCTGGTGATTTCTCTGAATGAGGCAGATGTGGAGCTATTTTTAGACATCACAGAGCTCTTTGTCACCTATGTGACATAGTGACAGCTCCATGCACAGCAAAACCACATCAAGTTTTAAATTTTCTTTCATTTTTCTCCTCACTACCTGCACATTCCTCTGTAACTATGAGCAGTCCATATCACTGGTGTTCTTTTTTTCCAATGTTCTCCGGAACACAATATCACCAGGTATCATAAGTACCATTTGTTCATTTGTTACTTATAAATGGTTGCCAAAATCTGATATTATGATGTGTTAATTAGCAGCCTTACCATATTGAAGCTGTTTCCTCTCTGGACTATACACAGACATGATCAGGATCACTTGTGAGCAAAAGTCCTGTACACTGAGATATAACTACAATGATTCATCCTTGGATATTCCTTTATAAGGTGCCATGTCTAGTGAAAAGATGTTTGGTATCATCATCCTATGCTTACCTGATCTATTTTCGAGAAAAATACTATTTGGAAGACACAGAATAAAACGTTAGCAAATGTTCCTAGATGTTTTCCAGGCAACTAAGATAAATCTGTGCCTACCATCTAAAAACAAATCTATATATTGTTTATATTTTTTTCAGTATCTAAGTGCACTCCTATTTACTTCTAAATTCTGCTTATTTCTAACGATGTTTTTCTGTAACTCCTTAAGTATTAACATACCTGTGCCTTTTAAAAAATCCCCCTTAATCTTGAGAGATCCTTTTTACATTGATAATTGGAATTAGGAATATGGAGTCTAAACTACTGTTTGATAGCAACTGATTGCTTTCTGTGCAAGCTTTTTCTGAGCAACAGCTCTGACTATTGCATAGTCCTGAGATTGATTGCACAGGTATTAAAGATCAGATTGATATGCACATAATCAGCCTCTAGTTTTGTACACAAATGCTTTTGTCAGAGTGTCCTCTTCAGCTTGTAATTTATGTAGATGAGGCTGAAAAATTGATATCAAATTTCTGGGTGTGCAACAAGTTGGCTGGGCTCCTTTGGCTATGGCATCAAGTTAATTTATTGTCAAGTTTGGATGTTATTGGCCTTTTACATGTAAAGGGAATATTCAAAGCAAAACTTCTTTCTCTATTTGAGTGCATCGTCAAATTTTTTCATTAGCTCCTCTGCTGCATAAGGAGCTAAGTCTGTTCAAGAAGACAGACATATGTAAGCAAAATGCCCCATCCTTTCTCCAGTGCCCATGAGGCATAGCCACTCTCTCAGCAGGAACCACTGCCTGAGTAAAAGAATGATGAGTCTGCCCAGCTTCTGTTTCTAGACTTTGCCTTTGAGGAAATTTACCATGGGCATTAAGCCCATGGGTCAGCGGGTCACTTTCGTCTCTGTTCAGTACTGCATCGAGCGCTTCTGTCCCTTATTTCATACTCGGGTTTTTTTTTTTTTCATCATTTTGCTTCCCCAGTGACTATACTGGTTTTTCCTTCATGCTACATTCTGTGTTGCTAAAGGTGAACATCAGGTGTGATTTTAGACCGTTTCAGGAGACCATTTCAGGAGACCAATTTGAACTGCAGCTCTAAACCTTCTAGAGCCGCTTGGGTGCCCTTCTAGAGGGCTGGTGCCTGGGGCTGGGGAAGGGAGGGGAAGAGAGCGGTGCAGAGCAGGCAGCTGCTGGCAGCACAGTGAGGCAGAGCTGGGGTGCCTTCTCTGCCTCCTCCCTGCACTGCCCTGTCCCCAGTCCCACTCCAGTGTGTCTGGACACATCCCTCAGTGGTTGGAGAACACCCTCCCAGGGACTTGCTGGACATATGCTGAGAATACCTATTTTACTTTCTTCTCTGGTATCCGTGTGATATTCACCTGCTGTCTTTTCTGGCTTGGCTATTTGCTCAGCTTCCCTATTTTCATCTGTTTAATGTATTTTGTGATATTGCACAAAAATGTAGTAGCGCAGAAGTACGAGTAGATGTAGTTAACCCAGAGAGTCCTCAAAGCCCTGGAGCAAATCAGTGTTACTTCTATGAAGTTGTATGTATTGGCAGAAGGAATCCAGCATTAGACATTATGCTCTGGAAACACAAGCCGCCTTCTTTCTGATCAGGACATGGGTCTGTTGCCCATTTTGTCTCTTATGCTGCTTTTTAAGCTAGCTACTTAGTAGAGGGCAAAGCCATAAAGGACTCAAACATAATTATGCCTTTAGGACCCTCTTTGCAGAGATAACCTCCAGTGGGTGAATAATCACAGCTGGAGGGTGGAGAGTGATTTTGGGGTAACTAGAACTGGCTCTTTTATGAGCTGATGAATTCTAAAAATCATGTGTTTTCCTTTAAAAGAGCTTTGGAAGAGTCTTATGAAATATGAAATATGTTACATTGTGTTGCATCGTGTTCATGTTTTCAAACTAGTTTATAACTAGTAAAATTCTGTGCCATAGAAATAAGCATTTAAGTGTTATAATCTCATTCAACAATTGGAAGAGCTGCTGTTCTCTAATTCTGGAATAAAAATGAAAGCTAGCTATACTAGGCAAGTTACATTTCTGATTCTTTCTAAATGTACTAAGATGATAGCAGGTTTTTTAAATTCTTCACAGAAGGGCGTGCTGGTTTTTTTGGGTAGTGGTTTACCAGCTAAGTGTGCAAAACATGGGTGCAGAGGCAGAGGTTTGCAATACAGAAATGTGTCTCCCACCACTGTGCCTTTTTTTCTTGTGACTACTTATTATTTTGTTTGCATTTGACACTTGTGTGCTCTAGGGTTATCTGCATCTGAATCCTACACCCTCAAAAATTATTTCTAAGAAAACACAAACTGCTCTGCCCTGCATGTGTGTAGCTTTGCCTTATGTGTTAGGCATTCCTAAGCTCAGACAACAGATGCCTGCCAGTTCTCAGTGACTCTCACAAAATTCATGTATGAATCTTTTTCAGTCTTTCAACTGAAAATGTTACCTGGGTTGTATAATTCTGTAGAGGATTTGCTGGCTGCTGATGTATCTTGTTCCACAGTTGGGAATGTTTTTTTGTGCTCTACATGCCCTGAGTTTTCCCTCTCACTCGTGTTCTTTGAAGCCTTTTCTGGTGGCCCTTGTATGTATTCTCTCATTTGTTCACTAGCTTGAAGATGGCCAGTTTAATTCTCACAGATTTCTGTTTTTTTTTTTCTTTAATGTTGAAGAGCATTGAATTCTCTGAGGCACTTAGATTTTATTATACATTCACCCCATATAATGCTCAGGAATCTTCTTATGCACTTGTTTTATAATATAATACCTGTGGTGAAGGGCTGCTGAAATTCCTGTAAGAGTTGGACCAATTAATATTGACACATGTTGGGGATTCAAGACACAGGCAGATTTTAAAGAAACCTCAAGACAGAACCTAAAGAAACCAAGCTGCAGTTGAATAATACAATATTAATGATGTAAAGGGAAACTTCAAGAGAGGGAGCTATTCATAAAACTTTTCAAGCCATTTCCTGGAGAGGACAGTTAAGTAGAAAAGACTATTGTAATTTACAATGCTTTTGTCAGTAAATAGCAGCAGCTATAACAAGCCACCTGTTAGCTTTCCTGGTCTCTCTAATCGCTGTTGTCCTAGCCCTGAGATGTAAGTACTCATCTGAGGATAAAAATATCCAAATTCCCAATTCCTCTCAATAACATGTAATGTAATTGCAGTTCTGTTGCATTCCAAATGGCAGCACGTATGTTATCAGAGTACACTTTTTGTGTCCTCATTCCTCTCCTTGGCTGCTATCCAGAGAAAGACTTTAACTAACTGTGGAGGAGCTCCTGTGGAAAAGCAATGATTTTTGACAGCAGCGTGTTGTGTGTGGGCATCTTATACTGCGGCAAATTTAGCGCTTCATTGAGGTAGGGCATGGTGTGCAAGCCTGTAAATAAAGAAAGGTGGATATTGATTTTTCAAGAATTGTTAAAACCTGCAGTTCTTACACTAAGCTGATCTAAGAACTTGTCATTCTGTTTTGTTTTGTAAACTACTGATCTGCAAGTTACCTTCATTAGTCAGATCCTGACAATGTTACAGGATACAGACTGTGCTGATAAAACACCCAAATCATTATTTATGCATCTGAAACATCAAGTATCTTAGAGAAGGGGATATATTCCATAACTGTTTTAAACACATCTTACTTGTGTGCCTAGGACTAGGCCTCAAAACACCCCCAAGATGAAGTTGAATTAGATTGAAACACTATTCCTCCTGTTCTAAGTGTCTTGGGCTCACAAAACCTGAATGTCAGTCATGACTGTGACAAGGAGCCTTGTCCTTTTGACAAGTCAAATGTGAGCACAAGCACCCCTTCCCCAAGTGGGATACCCCAAGGCTGTCAGAGCTGTTGAATAGCTGGCTCAGGGTAAGGAGGCCATCTACTGTTCCTGTTAGGAAGTAAAATGCCCTGTTTTAGCTAAAAGTTCTCTATATTGTATTTTAGTTCACCATTTTTTTCCCCTGTATTTTGAGTGACTGGTGCCACAGTGAGGGGTTCAGCACTTAGACCATGGGACTTTCTTTCAGAAACCTGGTGTAACTGGGGGCTGATGGGGTCCATCTGTTAGAGAAGAGGAAGAACATCTTTGGCCATAGTCTGGCCAGCCTTGTGAAGAGGGCTTTAAACTAAAGTTGTGGGGAGAGGGGAATCTCAATCCATCCCACCCCTACCAGTGTGATGTCAGTGCCAGCAACAGATGCCCAGAGCCTGGAGAAGGATCACAGGTCAGCAGGAAACCACGTGAAGAGCAGCACCAGGGAATTCCAGCCAGTAAGTCACCTTCATCAGGGGCCCAACTTCAGTGCCACTATGCAAACACATGTGACATGGGGAATAAACAAGAGGAGTTAGAGAGGTGCACATGCCTGCAGGGCTGTGATCTCATTGGCATCATGGAGATGTGGTGGGGTGACTCCTACAACTGAAGTGTTGGAATGCAGGGGATACAGGCTCTTCAGGAAGGACAGGCAGGAGAGATAAGGAGGGGGTGTCGCCTCCATGTCAGTGACCAGCTGGAGTGCATGGAGCTCCATCTGGGGATGGATGAGGAGTCAACCAAGAGCTTATGGATCAGGATTAAAGGGAGGGCAGGGACGGGACATTATAGTGGGGGTCTGCTGCAGGCCATCTGACCAGGAGGACTGAGCAGATGAGGACCTCAATAGACAGACAGGAGCAGCCTCATGCTCACAAGCCCTGGTCCTCATGGGGGAATTTAACCACCCTGATATGTGTTGGAGGGTAACACAGCAGGGCTTAAGCAAGCCAGGAGGTTCCTGGAATGTGTTGATGACAACTTCCTTCTGCAAGTGATAGAGGAGGAACTGACCAGGAGAGGTGCTATGCTGGACCTTGTTCTCACCAACACAGAAGGGCTGGTGGGGAATGTGGAACTCAAGGGCAGCCTGGGCGGCAGCGACCATGATGGTGGAGTTCAAGATCCTCAGGGCAGTGAGGAGGGTGCACAGCAAACTCACTACCCTGGACTTTAGGAGAGCGGACTTTGGTCTCTTCAAGGACCTGCTTGGAAGAGACCCATGGAATAAAGCCCTGGAGGGAAGAGGGGCCCAAGAAAGCTAGCTAATATTCAAGGATCACTTCCTTCAGGCTCAGGGGCGATGCTTCCCAACAAAGAGGAAGGCAGGCAAAAATGCCAGGAGGCCTGTATGGATGAACAAGGAAGTTCTGAGCAAACTCAAACAAAAAAAGGAAGCCTACAGAGGGTGGAAGCAAGGACAGGTAGCCTGGGAGGAATACAGAGAAAATGTCTGAGCAGCCAGGGATCAGATTAGGAAAGTTAAAGCACTGATAGAATTAAATCTGGCAGGGACGTCAAAGGCAACAAGAAAAGCTTTTATAGGTATGTCAGTGATAAAAGGAGGACAAGGAAAAATGGGGGCCCTCTCTGGAAGGAAACAGGAGACCTGGTTACCCAGAATATGGAGAAGGCTGAGGTACTCAATGACTTATTTGCCTCAGTCTTCACCAGCAACTGCTCAAGCCACACCCAAGTTGCAGCAAGGAAAGGCAGGGACTGGGAGACTGAAGAAACATCCACTGCAGGAGAAGATGAGGTTTGAGAGCATCTAAGGACTCTGAAGGTGCATAAGTGCATGGGACCTATTGAGATGCATCTGCAGGTCCTAAGGGAACTGGCGGATAAAGTTGCTAATCCACTATCCATCATATTTGAGAAGTCGTGCCAATCTGGGAAGTTCCCAGTGGCTGGAAAAGGGAAAACATAACTGCTATTTTAAAAAAGGGAAATCAGGAAGACCTGGGTAACTACAGGCTGGTCAGTCTCACCACCCAGCAAGATTCTGGAGCAGATTCTTCTGGAAATTGTACTAACGCATATGGAAAATAAGGAGGTGATTTGTGACAGCCAACACAGCTTCACCAAGGGCAAATCATGCCTGACAAACTTGGTGGCCTTCTACGACAGGGTCACGGTGCTGGTGGATAAGGGAAGAGCAACTGACATCATCTACCTGGAATTGTGCAAAGCCTTTGACACAGTCCCACATGACATCCTTGTCTCTAAGTTGGAGAGACATGGATTCAACGGAAGGACCACTCAGTGGATAAGGTACTGGCTAGATGGTCGCACTCAAACAGAGTTGTGGTCACTGGCTCAATGTCCAAGTGGAGACCGGTGATGAGTGGCATTCCACCACTGGTACTGGTGTTTTTTAATATCTTTATCAGAGACATGGACAGTGGCATTGAGTGCACCCTTAGCAAGTTTGCCAATGACACCAAGCTATGTGGTGTGGTCGACACAGTTTCACCACCCCCGTGCAATTTCTTGCACATGCTCAGCAACCTGATCTAGCAGAAGGTGTCCCTGAGCATGGCAGGGGGGTTTGGAACTCTTAAAGGTCTCTTCCAATCCAAAACAATCTATGATTCTGTGATTCTGTGACTCTATGAAAAGTAAATAAATTACAGTAAATTTGTGCAGACCTGACCTCCTCAAACAGTGTGGGCAGCTCGGTCAGCCTTCTTCCATTAGTTAATCTGGAGTAGAGACACAGCTCCTTCTTTCTAAGTGAATTTGACTTTCACACTTCAGCTGAATCAGGTTTGGTTGTATTTTTTGTAAGGGTAGAACTATTCACACATAGTGTGTGATATTTTGGACACTTACAAAACAAAAGTCAATCAGGGGATTTTTTAATTAGGGTATTAGGGGTTTTTTTTTATGGGAGCTGGAGTCAATATGGGAGTAGTAGGGTAGGAGAACCAGTCTGGTACAAGAAGAAATATTTGGAAACTGGGAGATAATGTGCAAGGGGACACCTCACAGGCACCTAGAGATAGCATTGCAGGGCAAAATGGTGAAAGACAAACTCCATTAAATACATTTTTGATGATTCTCAGAGAGCTTGGGGGAGAGGGAGATTTGTGAGTTGCTTAACTCTTACTGTTTACTAACAGGAACTGAACATATAACTCTCTTTGGGTTTTGGCAATCTCCCTTCACTCTCTTCACCCCTTCACTGTAGGGGTGTCTTGGGGTAGGCAACACCTGTACTTATTCCTTGTGGACTGAATCCTGCATTTAGTGAAGCTAAGGACAAAACTTTTGTTACTGTTAAAGATGTCCACTTTATCAGAGCACTTACCTGTATGCATAATGGTCGGAATGAGTATTGAGTACTGATGTGTGTAGTGACATCCCATTGATGTCAGCAAGCCAACGTGCATGCTGTTAGTCAGGCAGGTTTCAGTCCTTTGCAGGATTAGGTCATGAATCCAAAGGTGACCATTAAAAGATTAATGAAAGACATCAGTACCAGCAGTCCTTGTGCAAGGAACTCTTCTTAAAAAGCCAGTAGGATTTTTCATTAAATTAGTTCCAAACTCTGCAAATCCCTGAAGGTCAGCTATCACACCATTATTTCACCAAACTAGATTTGCAGCAAAGAAATGTTCCTTTGTTAAGGAAAACAGAAGCTCACGTCAAGACATTGAAATGAACAATATCCTTCCCTATGTTTTAATCATGCTGTTGTAAAATGAAATTGTATTATGTTACATGTCTTTTGATTATCTTGAGACATGTTGCTCAGTTCCAGTAGTGACGTTCTCTCTCTGTACTTTCTTTAAATTACAGATTAAACAAATCAGAAGTTAAGAGTTGTTCTTGGAGCCCATCAGGCATCTGTAGCTGAAAAAGAACAGCAGATATTTAAGGTTATAGACTACCTTCCTAATCCTCAGTTTGACAGGTCTTCCAAGGAAAATTATATAATGCTCCTTCCTCAAGGATTGTGTTAATTACTATTGTATTATTATAAATGGAATTTTGCTGATGTTCGTTTTGGCTATTCTTTGATATTAAAGAGTGCATTGTTTAGATAGCTTAACAATATCACAGAACACCCTGCTTTTGGTTGTACTCATCTAGACAAGGTTACAGGATCACTGGCACTGTGAGCCGGGATGACATTTCAAGCCCATTCTGTGCTCTAAAACTCCCTTTAACCCACTCACTGCAAGAACCCCTCCAAAACCCCAAAACACATTATTTAGTATTTTGTTGAAGGCTCTGCTGATGACACTGAACGTATATAAGTCTATGAGGCCAGATAATATGCATCCCAGGGTTCTGAAAGAGCTGGCTGATGTGGTTGCTGAGCCACTCTGTCATATTTGAAAAATCATGGCTACCGGGCGAAGTCCCTGGTGACTGGAAAAAGGGAAACATTACTGCTATTTTTAAGAAAGGGAGAAAAGAAGACCCGGGGAACTACAGGCCGGTGAGCTTCACCTCTGTACCTGGGAAGATCATGGAGCAGATCCTCCTTGAAGCCATGTTTAAGACACGCACGAGACCAAGAGGTGATCTGAGACAGCCAACATGGCTTCACCAAAGGCAGATCTTGCCTGACCAATCTGGTGGCCTTCTGTGATGAAGTGACGGCATTGGTGGACAAAGGAAGGGTGACGGATGTAATTTACCTGGATTTGTGCAAAGCCTTTGACATGGTCCCTCACCTCATCCTTCTCTAAATTGGAGAGGTGTGGGTTTGAACGATGGACTGTTCAATGGATAAAGAATTGGCTGGCTGGTCACAGCCAAAGGGTTGTGGTCAATGGCTCTATGTCTGGATGGAGGCCGGTCACCAGTGGTGTTCCTCAAGGGTCTGTCTTGGGACCAGTGCTCCTCAACATCTTTATCAATGACACAGATGAGGGAATCGAGTGCACCCACAGCAACTCTGCAGACGACACCAATCTCAGTGGTGCAGTTGATACAATAGATGGAAGGGATGTCATCCAGAGGGACCTGGACAGGCTGGAGAAGTGGGCCTATGAGAACCTAATGAGTTTCAACAAGGCCAAGTGCAAGGTGTTGCACTTGGGCCGGGGCAATCCCAGGTGCTTGTACAGACTGGGAGAAGAACTCCTTGAGAGCAGCCCTGCGGAGAAGGACTTGGGGGTCCTGGTGGACAAGAAGCTGGACATGAGCCAGCAGTGCGTGCTTGCAGTCCAGAAGGCCAACTATGTCCTGGGCTGCATTAAAAAAGGGGTGGCCAGCAGGGAGAGGGAAGTGATTGTCCCCCTCTACTCAGCTCTTGTGAGGCCCCATCTGGAGTACTGTGTCCAGGCCTGGGGCCCCCAGCACAGGAAGGACGTGGAGCTCTTGGAGCGGGTGCAGAGGAGGGCCACTAAGATGATCAGAGGGCTGGAGCACCTCTCCTATGAGGAAAGGTTGAGGGAACTGGGCTTGTTTAGCTTGGAGAAGAGAAGGCTCCGGGGAGACCTCATTGCGGCCTTCCAGTGCTTGAAGGGAGCCTATAAACAGGAGGGGGAGCGACTGTTTACAGGGGTTGGTAGTGACAGGATGAGGGGGATTGGCCTTAAACTAGGAGAGGGGAGATTTAGGTTGGATATTAAGCAGAAATTTTTCAGTCAGAGGTTGGTGAGGCACTGGAATGGGTTGCCCAGAGAAGCTGTGGATGCCCCATCCCTGGAGGTGTTCATGGCCAGGCTGGATGGGGCCCTGGGCAGCCTGCTCCAGTGGTTGGCAACCCTGCCCACAGCAGGGGGGTTGAAACTAGATGATCTTTAAGGTCCTTTTCAACCCAGGCCATTCTGTGATTCTATGATTCTATGATTCTATGAATCTATGATTCTATGATTCTGATTCTTTCTGCATGAGAAAGCATTTCCCCCCCCCCCAGCTGAATGGTACTGCAAAGCTGAATAAATATGTGCAACTTTTGCCTCTGGTAACTCTTGTGAAGGTATGAAACATGGCACAGTGTGCAAGGTGGCTGGCTGGGGAGTCACATCTTCAGGAAAGCTATCAAAATATCTTCAGGAAACAACTCAGAATTGTTGATAGAAAAAGCTGTGAGAGGAAATATGGAAATTACATGCAACATGTTGTGTGCTGTAGAGAAAAATAAATTTTTGAAGAGCGATGTTTGCATGGTAAGAAGAAAGTTACAAAGAGGAGGGAACATTCTTTTTAAAAATGGTTCCCTTTTCACTGGGAACAAAGCAGTGCTAGACACTTAATGAGGATGATCAGACTCTGTGATTTTAACGAATTTGTAAGAGACTTTATTGCTGTGAAGAAGAAGTGTTAAAATTTTGAATGGTTTAGGTCAGTATACACAACAAGATCACAAGTATGGGAATTTGAGTCGGGGATTATCTCAGTTAACTTCAGGTACATTTCTTCAGCTGAGGTGCTCTCCTTAGGCACCACCTGTAGTTGTTGGAGAAAAAGAACTTTCAGGGTCTGAATCATCTGATCCTTTCCAGATGTCAACATCTGAATAGCACAGAATTAACTGTACACTTAGGAGTGCTGCTTGGGTCTTGCTTTTGATGTCTTCTGTGCTGAGTACAGAAGGGCCAATTGCTAAAGATGTGAGAATCAATTTATAATGACAATAAAAAATACCTTTTGAAATAGAACTGTGATAGCACTGTGCAGGTCTATAACATCCGCATCAAAGGCTGGCTCCCTCAGGCTGTGAAAGCAACCTCTCCTTTACAGCTCACCCTTTCACAGCTTTACTAACACCACCACAGCTTTATGAGAACAGTTCAAAATATACCCCTTTGTGCAGATGTTTGCTTATCTTTAGTAGGAAATTGTCTCTTTGATAACACAATTTGTATTGAACTTCACCCTGCTTCTTAGTGTGATGGGAAAGGACTGCTCACCTTTTTCATTGTGCCTGGGACGAGGCAACATTTTTGAATATGTACGTACAGAAAAATTCAATTTCAGACTGAGAGTTAATGAGATGTCTGTTGAATGAAAGAAAACAGAACAAAAGCTTTAAGTGGTCAAATATTTCACTGTGACATTATTAAAAACCAAATACTTCAATTCCCCATTATTATTTAACTAAATTAATTTTCAAAGAGTTGAAATATTAAGCAGATAAACATTTTTCCAATTAATCTTCAGTTATGAGAGAGAATTTTTTTTTTCCCCCTAGATTATTTTCCCTTTTTTGTGATCAAATCAGCAAAATAATCTCTTCTCACAGCTTGGTTCATTATGTCATCCTTTCAGTGAATGGTCTGTTGAAAAAAGTATACATACTGATTATAATGGGAGTAACTATACTTCTCCAACACAGTGCCTATCTAACATCTGTCAGAACAGACAGGAATTTTACTATGGATTTCAACAGACTTCTACTAACAGAAGGATGTGCTGTGTTTGTGAAGAAGCCTGTGGATGGCTTGGTGTATTCCCATTACTTTCCAAATATTCTCGAGGTCTTTTTTTTGACAACAGTTTGGAAGTGGCCACCTGCAGGGTTTCTCTGCTTCTTTGGTTATTGCATTAATATGTACTGAATACTGTAAACTTTGGGTTGCTGCAGAGGCATGAATACACAACTCCAACACACCAACACACTGTCCTTGATTCTTGGCCAGCAGCTGTGTCACTGCGCTGACTGGAGCAAGCCCTGTCTCATACAGGCTATGCGGATAAAGGAGCAAACGGACACTGCGAAGCCGGGTTGGTAGTTCGCCACAGCGCAAGAAAACCTGCCATGTGGTACATGGAGGCTTGATCCAATTCTCACTAAAGGTCATGGGAAGATATTAAGAGATGCCAGTGAGAATTGGCTCAGGCCTGGAACACAGACAGAAACTGGGAAAAACAAGGGGAAAAAAGGGGAAGTGAGATAAAAGTGGAATGAGTAATATACTGCTGTTAACGCTTTTCAGCTGGGGGTCTTGGAGAATGTTGCAAACACAAATTAGTCCCTTTTATCTTTGTAAGCTAAATGACAGCAGGGATAGCCTTCTGCCAGTCCCACAGGAGACTTTTCACACCCCGCAGCCCAGTAACAACTAATTGGTGTTTAACCTCTTGGAGGCAAAGATTTCACTCGCTCTGTTCATGTGAACGGTGGCTGTATCTCAGCTGCTGATAGCAAATAATGAGTGATCGAGTCTGGAAATCGTAACCCAGTGGGGAAATTCCAGTTCGGGTATTGGGCTCTGTGTGTGTGATCTCCTGTAGTGGCTTTACTTCATTTACAGCATCTTTTTTGCTTTTATGGGTGATGCAGCAGGTGGAAGGGCATCACTGCCAGGCCCCCAGGGCACCATCAGGCCCAACTGTTCCTGCCCACCTCCCAGGGCTCCCCCCCTGCCCCTGGCTCCGACGGCCCAGGACTTGTTACAGCCCCCAGGGCCATCAGTCTCTGCCCCAGCAGGGGGGTCTCCTGCAATGCCAAAGCAGGGCTGGTCTCCAGCTCCCCTCAGTGCGGCTCTGTCCTGCCATGGGCCCAGCTCAGCTGGGCCTACCCCGAGGCCAGCGCCTTGGCCTGTCCCCAGGGATGTGCAGGAGTGGTGAGGTGAACAGTTAGCGTGAAAGATTTTCTGTCCACCCCGAGGCGAGCAGAGTCTTTATTCCCTCCACATGCTACAGGAGGGAAGGCTCTGCTAGCGTTTGACATCTCCATGTTTTGAGAGTGTCCCTGCCCATCCACCCCTTGGGGAGAGGGTCAGTCCAGGCCATCGAGCGCGGCACAAGCTTTGCAGCAGAGCTGCAAAATGCCCCATGGTTCTGCATTTTGTTACCGCCTGTGAAAGGGTGACTGGTTCTGCAGCTGGGGGTACGCTGAGGTACAGGAAAGAGTGAATGTTGGCTAAACAAGGTGACCACTGGTGTCACTCGCTGCTGAAACCACTGCTGGGCTGGTTCTCATAACTGAGCTGAAAACAGGAAAGCCACAGACAGTCCCCAGGTATGTAACAGTTCTACAATAACTGACACACACAAAGCCTGACAAAATTAAGCTATAAACGCATTGTTACTAGACTGAGGAGACCTCATATTCAGCAGCCTGTGGTGGAGTTTACTGTAGATTCCAGTTTTTTCCAGCACTGTATTTACAATTCCATCTTCCTTCTGTAAGGAATCTAGTCTTGTCTCTTCTAACCTGTCATGCCTCAACACTAATCTCTAGGTGCCTGTGAGGTCCCCTTGCACGCTACCTCCCAGTTTCCAAATACTGTCTCCTTGTACCACACCGGCTTTTCCATACTACCTCTTTTATCTTTACTGGAAATTTAAGAGTTGGTTAAAGGAGTCCTGCCCTGGGAATCCTTCTTCCCTTGGCCAGGGCTGGGCTCCTATCTACACTTCCACTTTGCAGCTTGGTCTCTGCTGAGTTGACTTTTCTGTCAGACATTTGCAGCTATCTCCGGTTTTACTGATGTCTTCCGGGTAAGTGATATTTCCTAAGGATTATTTACTGAGAACTCTGACTTGCTCTTTGCCTGTCACATAGTCATATTTGGGCAAAGAGAGCAGCCCCTAAGGTGGACCAGCCCATGCAAAGACATGACATGTGGCACTGTTGTGGTTTATAAAGCCACAGAGACAGTTTTTGTTAAACACCTGGTGGGCTGAGTCAGGGACAGGGAGGGTTGCACTCACCACTTAGGGTCATGGGCAAGAAACCGGCATGACTTGGGAAGAACAAAAACAATTGAATTTATTTACAACAAGAAGCAAGATACTGAGAGAGAAACCACATATTAAAAAGGTACTTCTCCCCCACCTCTCCCTTCTTTCCCAAAGCCCAAAGGCCTTGTTCTGTACCTTCTCCCCCCCTGGCAGCACAGGGGGGCAGGGAATGGGGGGTGCAGTCAGTCCACTGGTCCTTCCTCCTCAGGGGAGGGCTCCTCACAGTCTTTCCCGGCTGCAACGGCCTTCTCACGGGACAGTCCTTCTCCAGAACTTCTTCGGCGTGAGTCCTTTTCCAAATGGGGTCACAGTCCCCTGACAACTTCCCGGCTCCGGCATGGGCTTCTCCATAATTCCTATGTGGGGTCCTCCACGGCTGCACCTTCTCATGGACTGCACCAACAGACAAACCGTGCGGCACCGTGAATCTTCACCACACTGCAGGGGAAATCCCGGAGATGCTTTTCTCTCCTTTCTTGCCTCCCTTCTGACCAGAGTGTCGTGTGGTCCTTCATCTCAAAATCTTCCTTCTCGCTCAGCCAGGGTTCTTCATCAGCTCCTGAGGAAACTGACTCTTGGGCGAGCCATGGTGGAGGCTTGGGCTACAGCAGGTCAGTTTGCAGAAGCCGAGCAGGCAGCTGGGAAGCCAGGGCTGGTCCGCTCGAGCTGGGTCCTGCCCGGGCCAGGCCAACCCATTGTTCTGTGCCCCCTCTTAAATATGTTATTCGCAGAGGTGCCGATTATCTTAGCTCTGGCCTGGGGTGGGTCCAGTCTGAAGCTGGGGAAACTTCCAGTCATTTCTCACACAGGCTAGATCAGTGGTACTCCTTCCCCCACTCCCCCTCCCAGTTACTAAACCCTTGGAGCCGGGGGATGGGGGTGAACCCTTAGCAGTCACTTACAGGAGCCACCACTGTAGCCCCTCCCTTGCTGCCAGTGCAGACTTTGAGCTAGGGGAACTCTTGGCAGTTACTTACAGGGGCTGCCACTGTAGCCCTTCCCTTGCTCCCAGAAGAGCTGGAGTCCAGGGGAAGCTTTAGCAGCTACTTACAGGAGCCATTACTGTGGCCCCTCCCTGGTAACAGATAACCTCCCTCCCCCCCAAACCATAACAGGCGCTGACATGTGATGTATGGCACTGACATAAGGTGTATGGTGCTGACGTATTGCTGATGGCTCTTTATCCAACAGAGGAGGCTGGCAACTTGTAGCCACACATCACACAGCGACTGAGCTGGCAGTTAGCTGCAGTCCTTATGTTTGCTCTGCACTGGTAGTACTGCCCCTGGGCAGTAGTGGCTGATGTACTTTTGTCTGTACATCAAATGCACTGTATGTTCAATGTGGGAATATATTTTTTTTTAAAAAACAAACTTCTAGTTCTCAGTAGAGACGGTGGCATTATCTATTGTCAACAATTGTTGTTTCCTGAAAGTGTGGTGATACGTTTGGAACATGGATTGCCTCCACAGCTCCTAGTCAAACATGGATTGCCTCCACAGCTCCTAGTCAAAAATCTTTGTCTTCTGACTACAGAACTGCCTGCCATCTAGCAAGCTGTAAAAGTAACCTTCCTTTTGGGCAACTCAATCTGACATCAGGAAGAAACATTTAGAAAACAGAATTAAAACAAAGAAAGCCATCAGATTTTTGAGATAATTTTCTTGAATACTTGTCAAAGAGAAATATACTCAGAAGACTCTTCTGAAAACTGAGCTATTGCTCAGTTCACCATAGTCAGACAACTTAGAGCAAGTCATTTTAATATGTCTGTTACATCTTTTAGTTATAATTTACTAGTTTCCAGTGTTTATCCTTGTCTCATTAATGATCTGGCAGATCGTTCAGACACCTCCATTCCAGTATGTTTATAACCCCACAATCATGTGATGAAACTCCTTTTGGATTGACTAATAATATTTAATAATCAATATCTAAGGGATTGCATGTAGGTTAAATTTAACTGTAACTCAGTTCAAGGTGGCACAAGTTCCTTCAAGGCTGTCAAAATCAGCTGTGAAATGTGAATTGAAAGTCAGCCCCCAATTTCACAAAAAGTCATCAAGTCTAAAATCTGTATCGACCCACATCCTTGTTATGACAAAGAGAAAACCACAGAAAGATGAGCAAAAAGCCCCTATTTTAATGCAAAATAAAATAGAAATGTACAAATCTAGGCTGCTTCCAAAGGCACAGATTAGATTAGATGTATAAACAACAGAGTTTCACAGGGTTCGTTCTTATGTCATTTGTTTGTGAAAAGCAAGAAACTTTGCCCTATTACCACACCCTCACAAAACCTTTATTTTGATAAAATATCAAACCTCTCTTCAGCCACATAGAAAACTAAGATACAGAATTAAAACAGTGATATTAGTAAATAACAAAAAATGTTACTTTAATAACTTTTAGTCTCTGCTGTAATACGAAAAATTACTAGTCATGAGTATTAATTAACCATTTAAATTTAAATGAATAAGTGTCACATGGTTGTTGGTTTAGGTTACCTTGAAACTATGTACAGGATGTTATCTATGAGGATGTAGTGTCCAGGTTTCTTGTAACATCCCTATTTTGGTTGCAAAGCTGCATCCTGCATCTTTTCACCCCCTTTTTACCAGGTAAAAGTAGCTACATGAAAAGAAGAGGGAGCTCTGGACTAGCATGTTTGCAAAACCCCTGACATTTTCAAATGGCAGTGGACCACGCTGATGGTGATGTGGCTTTCACTAATTAAACTCTGGGGCATGCACATCCCGTGCCAAAAACCACAGTCCTGTCCTAGCACTGGTCTTAATAGGGTTCAAGTAACAACAGAACTGAGGCTTCGGGCATACTGATGGAGCACTGTAGAGAAACCTGCACTGTTTCCTTTCACCAGGGATGGTGAGAAGCCCCATTTTCCAAGATGGTCTGGCTAGATCTTGTCAACGAATTCCTACAGTGTACAATTCACATCATAATGAAAAGAATAATGTGGAGGCAACAACTACACTTTCCACACTAAAGATCTCAACACACATGGAGAAAGATACTGCTGCATAATGCATTTTCTTCCTGTAATATTTCAAAGGGTTGGGTTCTAACTGTGAATTTTCTTGGGGGTGCCTCTACATTAAAACATGAGTATGTGAAAACATGAGTGTGCTTAGCAGTGTGATACTGGCGACTACGGTGCTCATGATTCAAGCTACACCAACTTCAGAATTTATCACCTCCATGGCCAGAGGAGAATGGTGTTTGTGCTCTTCCAGGAGTGAAAACAGGTGGTTTGGGTTAAGTTGCTGCCCTGTGAATTAGTTTGTGGAGCTGTGAAATAAGACTCTGCTGCAGCAGCAATCATCCAGGCAGCATCACAGAGATTTGACAGGGACTGCACATCAGAGCCCTGAGTTATTGAACATAGTCAATTTTTGTATTCTGTCTTGTGAACAATCAAGTGGTCTTGGTCTCCTTATACAGACATATTGAGAGTATCTGCTGGTGATAATGGAAGACTAATAATATAATTAGACTCAGTTCTAATGGGATATATCAAGTGCTTCTCTTCCAGGCTTCTTTCCCTCCCCTTGTTTGTCCTGCACCCAATTGCTGTGAAGTCAGGGTCACTGTAACAGTTACCAGTTTTCATATACATGTTTGGGACAGTGTTTTTTTTGGAAGGGTTTGTTACTCCACCAGCTGTGTTGTGTTGGGTTTTTCCCTTCTCATGATGCTTGATCCTGGGCAATATTCATCTGCCTAGCCAAACACTGCTGGTGACTCTGGGTGAGTTTCAATGGGCACAGCCAGCGGTCCGCAAGTCGTGTTTCAGGCACTTACCTTACAGAAAAATCCTTTCCCTCTCTGTTGGTTGTAGAAAACAGACTTACTTGTTTAATTTTTTCATTTTGTAAAACAGAAAAAGCCACTAAAGCCAGAACTGAAAATCGTGTTGCCCAATTCTGGCCCAGCTGGCCTCACAGAATCCAGATGAGGGAGCATCTCATGTACCACAGCTTTGGGGGCTATTTCCTACTGTCAACAACCATCCGTAGCTGACCTTCCTCTTGGTCCTCCTTGCTGCTTCTTGACAGGCAGGATGAGATACTTATCCAGCACCTGGCCAGCATTCATAGTCTGTAACATTATACGCCAACCCCTGGCGCAGTGAAGAGGATTGTCGCGACCCAGGTCATAGAGCCACCCTGGGTGGGACGAATGGGGTTCGCGGAGGTTCTATATATACATTCCCTTGGGGCAAATTAAGGTGAAATGACACCAAAGAATTGCATATTGGCTTATAATTTTAATGCATATAATTGTTTAGGGGGAAAAAGGGAAATGCAGGGTATAAAGTGTGGAATATAACAGAATTGCAAAAGAAAACAAATTACTTGGTAAAGACAATTCATTAATATTCTACCGTCCACTAATAACACTAAATCTTATAGCAATGGAATATATAGCATGATTATCAATATCATATCAATATGAAAAACCTATTACACAAGCCCCAGAAAGGGGCTGGCATTAAACTTATAAAATGTTACCGTACGTGCCAGAGGGAAAATGGAGACAGTAGAGAGAGAGAGAGAGGGAGAGAGGGATGCGGGAAGGGAGGAGAAGAGAAGGAAGAAAAAGTAAAGGAGGGGAGAAAGAGAAAAAGAGGAGAGAGGTAAGGAGAGGAAAAGAAATAAAAGTTATTACCACTCCTTGGATCCCTGGATGAACGTCAAGGGGGGGGGTCGTTGCTTGTTCAGTTCAGTCAGCATCTCAGGAGTCTTCAGGTGATATCACAGAATCACAGAATCACAGAATGTTAGAGATTGGAAGGGACCTCAAAAGATCATCTAGTCCAATCCCCCTGCCGGAGCAGGAACACCTAGGTCAGATCACACAGGAACGCATCCAGGCGGGCTTTGAATGTCTCCAGAGAAGGTGACTCCACAACCTCTCTGGGCAGCCTGTTCCAGTGCTCTGTCACCCTCACTGTAAAGAAGTTTTTTCTCATATTCAAGTGGAACCTCCTATGTTCCAGCTTGAACCCATTGCCCCTTGTCCTATCACTGGATGTCCCAGAGAAGAGCCTGGCTCCATCCTCCTGACACTCACCCTTCACATATTTATAAACATTGATTAGGTCACCCCTCAGTCTCCTCTTTT
>WKFP01014176.1:1920238-1943648 GCA_011057875.1 Pterocles orientalis | reverse complement strand
CAGAGAAGAGCCTTGCTCCATCCTCCTGACACTCACCCTTCACATATTTATAAACATTGATTAGGTCACCCCTCAGTCTCCTCTTTTCCAAGCTGAAGAGACCCAGCTCCCTCAGCCTTTCCTCATAAGGGAGATGCTCCATTCCCTTAATCATCTTCGTGGCTCTGCGCTGGACTCTTTCCAGCAGTTCCCTGTCCCTCTGGAACTGAGGGGCCCAGAACTGGACACAATATTCCAGATGCGGTCTCACCAGGGCAGAGTAGAGGGGGAGGAGAACCTCTAATGACCTACTGACCACCCCCCTTCTGATACACCCCAGGATGCCATTGGCCTTCTTGGCCACGAGGGCACAGTGCTGGCTCATGGTCAGTACCCAACTCATACTGGTACCTGGAGTTGTTCTTGCCCAGATGCAAGACACTGAGGGTGCACTCTATTCCCTCATCCAAGTCATTGATGAATATATTGAACAGCACAGGTCCCAATACCGAACCCTGGGGGACTCCACTAGATACAGGCCTCCAACTAGACTCCATCCCATTCACCACAACTCTCTGGCTTCTTTTCTCCAGCCAGTTCACAATCCATCTCACTACCCAATCATCCAGATCACACTTCCTCAGTTTAGCCGTGAGGATACTGTGCAAGACGGTGTGAAATGCTTTACTGAAATTGAGATAGACCACATCTTCTGCTTACTTAAATAGTTTATTTTGTCAGGCACAGGAAACATCTAAAATAACACATGGTCAATCTATGACAATTCAGAAGATAAGGCAAAAGAGAAGAATAATATGCCAGGATGGAGGAATCACATAGTCAGTCTGTCAGGTTCATAATTTGTGAAAATAGCTGCAGCTTTGAATAATTCACTCAATTTTTTTTCAGGCATTTGTCTTAAAGGATTAAGCTTCTAGGCATTTGGTTTTTGATCAAGTTTTTGATCAAATAATTGGTCTATGAATAAAATAAAAAAGCAATACAACTCACAACATTTTATTTCATTCTCTCAAATATGCTGAACTGATATAAGTGCATATAAATTGCCAAATTTCTGAGTAAGAACACAAGGTTCTGTTCTGCACTTGTAACACTGGTTAGTTATAAGACATCTTTTCTTTTAGCAATATATTAAGAAAGTTGAAGATAATGAGAGATGAGCTAAAATAGATTTGGAAGTGATGAGGCTGTTTTTAGGTTTCTGGTTTATAGTTCTAAGCTTTCTGACAGTTTTGTCACTTAATGAAACACCAGTTTATCACAGTTAATATGCAGCTGTTGCCCTGTATTGCTTTTTAATTAGAGCTTGTTTGCAAACATTCCTTTCCTTACTTTGAGTAAAAAACACACAAAAAAGTCTTTCAAGGGGCTTTGATTTCTTTACAGCAAAGATCACAATACATCGAAAATATTGCTTGAAACTCTGGCCCCACTGAAATGAGTGGCAAAGCATCTATGTAATTGGCGGCAGCATTAACCCACAATCTGTGTACCCCAGAAAAAAAAACCCAAACAACCTTCTGCTAGAGCCCTCCAAGTGTATTGTTTTGGGAGACCTTGACTGGTGTCTCTTTTCATGGAAGCCAGAATATTAATTCGTGTCCAAACCTGTTCACTGAAGTAGGTACCAACCGCATATAGTGTGGAAATGCCTGAAGACGAACTGTCAAAAGTCTCCTTGAGGGAGGCTCTGCACCAGTAAGCCCAAAGCCTCAAAGAGGTTTTAGTCTGGATAGACAAGATGCACTGTTTGAGGAATGTGAACAAGAGAAAGCAATAAAGATGGGCTGAACGGATACAGTCTTTTTCACTCTTATTTTCAGAATGTATTTTGTGCATGGCATAAGTCGACTTGCAAAGAATAAAGCAACATATAAATCAGAGAGAGAGGACATTTAACTAAAGAGATGCAAATGTCAGCAGTGAAGAAAAACAGCATAATGGGGATGGAGGGTGATTTGGAGGGATTGTGTGGCAGAGGGAAGCCAGGATAAAACAGCCACTCATCCTAAGGAAAGAAAGTGTGTGTAACACTGTGAAAAATTTGTTAATAGTTCCCGTTGATGTCGTTACTCCTTTCAGCCTTTGGCTGGCTCTTACTGAAGTTTTATCGGCTAGGAGGTGTTGAAGTCCTCTTATGGCTTTTCTGGGATCATCTAATTATTCTGGAAAATGTTTATGCTTCAAAGATGGGTACTTACGAAAAGGAAGAGTGATTTCTTCTTAAAGAAAAATGATGTTTGATATAAATGTGAACATTTTGCTTATCTAAATGAATTAGTTAAAATTGTTTTTTTCTCTGACAATGGAAAGGTCATTGTACGGGAGATATTGCAAATAATACATGGAAATATTAGCTCATGAAGATACCTAACCCAAACTCAAACAACTTAACATTTCACATACATGACTACAGATTTTCTTGTTAGCAACCCATAGAGTACAACAAGAGCTGAGCTTTTAATAGCTTGGTCATTCATTACAGGAAATAGCTACTTAGTCAAGTCTAAACTATATATAAAGCATTTAAAACTTTTGCAGAAATGTTATAAGACAATAGCACTGCTTAATTGCAACAGGGTTTTCAAAAACATTTTTTAGTACAGAAAAGTAGAAATCACATTAATACTTAAGATATGGTTCTATACCAGTAAGTGCCTATAGATAGGTCATCTTTTTTTTCTTAAAGAACAGAGATCAAAAGCAGCTTGTGTTGCAAGTAAAAGGATACTGCCCACCAATTGTAAAATATTAGTTTTTAAAATTTATACCTAGGGTTTGAAAAACCAAATGATGCACTATGAGATTGTGCACAGGTACCAAGAACAAACATTTCTCAAGTGGGAATTTGGCTTAGTTATCAGGGACTGATAAACTCAGAGTACAATTACCATTCGCATTGAATAGGGAAAGGATAAAATCTGCAATATTTGTCATTTTACTGACTGTTGTGTTATTGTTTATGTCATGACAAAACTAATGAAAATGCTTGTTCCAGTCTATTTTTTTTTCCTAGATCTGCCAGGAACTACTGAGGCCATAAGCTGCATGGCAATTCAGAAATTAGTGTATATTCCTACATCATTTAATTGTGTCAAATAGTGAGAGACAAAATATCTTTCACACTATCCCAGAATTAAAGTGTGTACCATATGGGCAGAATATATGTACCTGAGCACCTAAGTAGAACATGCGAAGAACCGTCATTCGCATCTTGTTTTCTTTTACTGATAGAGAAATCAAACTTTTGAAGATCGTTCCTGCAGGAGCCTTCCCCCCCCCCCCCCCCAATGGTTGAAAATAAATACTGTGAAAAACAGTGGAGATATTTTTCTATGTGGAAGGGCTTTTTTTGCCTAGCTGGACATATGGCTTAGTCAGGATGAGTTAGATTCCTCGGAGCAAGAGGTGTCCTCTTGCTGCAAGAAACAGCTACTTGAAAATACTAATAATAAAGTGAGGGGGTGCGAAGGCAGAGCATTGGTTTGGGCTGTGAGTGATCAGTCAAGTTTAGCATTGTACTCAGAGAAGTAAATTTTCTCAAGTACAGAGAAGGTATGTGACTTTCTTGTACTTTTAATAAACTGTCTTATATAGATCTTAGAGGTCTTAGACACTGAAACTCCTTTCTTCCTCTGGAAATGTAGATTATTTGAAAACAGTAAAAAAAATACTTCAGTATAATAGAATCACAACCTATTTTTTCATCAATTTCCCCCCCTTATATCAACTGCCTGTTTATTGTGTGTGACAAACTGGGACTTGACTTCCTTGGAGAAAATTGACCCCTGTTGTCATGTAGTAGAGCATTTCCACCACTCAGTGATGTTTTTGTCTCTTGAACTTGTTCTCCAAGCACAGCAGAATTATTTGACTCAATTAATCAACTGACTGAAGGAAAGCCATGGATTACTGCCACACAGATCATCACAGTGGTTGTAAAATCACTGGGATTAGTCACACTGTACAGGGATGACACAGTGCAGAGGTTATTCAGTGAGAGCCAGGCCATGCCCATAACCTGTCGATGAGCAGGGCTGTGCCAGGTGGATTCAGTAGCACAGACATGAGAGGTGCCCAGGTCCGTTAGTATGGCCATAGGTCTGAGGGAGGAATCTCGGAGCAGAAGTTATGAGTGTTGTGTTTTTGTGTGGTGGGTTTGTTTGGTAGCACAGAGGGGCCACAATAATGGCTCCTATAAGTAGCTGCTAAAGGTTTCCCCTGACTCCAGTTCTGCTGGTAGCAAGGGAGGGGCTACAATGGTGGCTCCTGTAAGTGACTGCTAGGAGTTCACCCCCACCCCCCACTCCAAGTTTTTCGTAGCTGGAGGTGGGGAGTGGGGGAAGGAGTACTAACAAGCTCGCCCCTGCGAGAAACGACTGGAAGTTTCCCCAGCTCCAGGCTGAACCCACCCCAGGCCAGGGCTGAGTCAATTGGCGCTTCTGCGAATAACATATTTAAGAGGGGGCACAGAAGATGGGGGTTGGCATGGCCCCGGGCCGGGCCCGGCTTGGGCGGACCAGCCCAGCCACCCAGCTGCCTGCCTGGCTTCTGTAAACTGACCTGCTGTAGCCCAAGCCTCCACCATGGTGTGCCCAGGAGTCTGTTTCCTTGGGAGCTGATGGAAGCCTGTGGTGGAGAGAGAAGTGGGATCTGCGAGAGATTAACTACGCAGACATGCTGGTCTGTGAAAAGAATCAAGAGGAAGGAGTCGCCCCCAAAGTTTCCCGTGCAGCGTGGTGAGGACTTATGGTGATGCACAGTTTCTCCTTTGGTGCAGTTCATGAGAAGATGTAGCTGTGGAGGATCCCATACTGGAATTTTGGAGAAGCCCATACCGGAGCCAGGCAGTCGTCAGGGGACTGTGACCCCGTGTGGGAAGGACTCATGCCAGAGCAGTTTGTGAAGGACCCTCCCATGAGAAGGGACCCCATGCTGGAGCCAGGAAAGACTGTGAGGAGCACTCCTCCGAGAAGGAAGAAGCATCAGACTGACTGCACCCCCCCCCTATTCCCTGCCCCCCTGCCCTGCCAGGGGAAGAAGGTACAGGACAAAGCCTTGGGCCTTGGGAAGAAGGGAGGGGTGGGGGAGAAGTGCCTTTCTAAGATGTAGTATTCTCTCTCATTATCCTGCTTCTTGTTGTAAATAGTTAATAAGTTCTTTTTTTTTTTTTTTTTTGTTTCCCCCAAGTCATGTCAGTTTCTTGCCCATGACCCTAAGTGGTGAGTGAAACCCTCCCTGTCCTTGCCTCAGCCCACCAGGTGTTTAAACAATAGGTTGTCTGGCCTTTTAAACTATGACAGTGAGCCATCAGTTTGGCTTCCAACTCCCAGGTTGGACATGCCATATACTTGTATGTGGTGTTATGGGCAAGTATGTTTTTAATATGCTCTGAACGAGGTATGGCTCTAGTTCCTGAGGCTCTCTGCAGATAACCCCACCATATCCAGTCATTTCTACAGTAGCTGCTGAAGTTGGTGCATAGGTAGCCAGCCTACCCAGTTCTCTGCGTAGCACCTGGTCTGCCTAGAGAAAGGATGTAAACACCTTTTGCCTTCAACAAGTAGGAAATCTCCCAAAGCATCTATTTTTACCAGAGTGAAGTTGAGTTGCCATGTTACAGTCGAAACAAAGAGTAATTAGCAATTCATTGAAAAGATACAAGAAAAGAAATCATACAAATGGGAGTCCTTGCTGCTGTCTCACTTTCCTGATTCTTATCTTTTACTTCCTATTTCTGGCTTTTCATTTTGGACTTTGCAGCTCAGCTTCCTTTCGGTGTTTCCCTTTGAATCTTTGCTCCTTGTATAGCATTGTGCTTATGGCGTTTTGTAAAGGAAGCATGTGAAAAGGTTGGATCGTTCAGGAATGTACGGTAACATATTTTTAGTTTAGGACTGCCTTTTGGAAATTAGCAAGCAAGGATCATGCATTAAACCTTTTCCTATGTTTAAAGAGATATTAATGCTTCCTGCTTATCCTGACTTCACATGTTCAAAAGACTGGATAATGACAGTGGCCAGAATGCTTAAATTCAGAAGAACTGAAGTGAACTATACTCTCTATCTAAAGAGTAAAATGAGAAAAGTCTTAGAGTATTTGCCTAATGAATAGACTTCTCCTGTGTATCAGCAAAGATTAATCATGTATCATGAGGTATGTCATTTCACGGGGATCTTTAACAGGTGAGTTCAGACTTTTCAGAGGGCATAAATACAACCTCAAGACCCCGACACAAGCTGCTTTTGCTTGAGAAATGGATTATTTGCAAAAGATATAGAAAATTTGTGCTCTGATGTATTCAACTGGAAACACAATTCACAGCTCACTGATACTAAAGCTGTGGTTGTGCAGTTCCCTGTAAAGCATTGAACCTAAGGGTGGAAACCTTTTCTGCTTCTAGAAGGAATGCCAAACATTATATGTGGTGATATAATTATGATGTAAACTGGCACCAAGACAATTTATGCTGTAAATTTGGAAAAAAAAAATTAGCACTGGTCCGATCCAGAATATCTTCCACGTTTAGAGTATATTTCTACCACAAGTTAAACAGAGGTGCCAAATTTTCTGCTGTTGATAGCTGGGGAAGCTTCATTAATTCCCATTTCACCAGGTTTCAAGGGAGAGCTTAGTTTGAGGCTTTACGGGATCAAGCTGTTCATTGGAAAGAAAAGCTTAATGGATTCAACAGGTAAAACAACAAATAAACATTAAGACCAGAGGGAGTGACATTGGATTTATTTCACTACTTAGTCAGTGGACAGTGTGGAAAATCATAGTATCATTATTTCCTTCATGATACTCATGTATCAGCCAGACCTCTATCTGTTCATATTGTCTTCTTCCACTACATGTATTTTTTTAATCCATTGTAATAATTTACTTTGGCTTCTAGCTCCAAGCACAGAATACATTTTCCATCTTATTCCAAATAATATTGGCTAGTTGCTAGGGGAGTGTGCTGATTTCTTTTACGATCTCTTTTCCTCACCACATCTGTGTGTAATTTTTTTATTTATCATCTCCCCAGGACATTTTCCCTGTGAGAAACCCAAACATGAAATGCAGCCCTTTCAGATCTTATTTGGTGTTCTATACAAGGCGCATTTCCTAAATACATTTGCAGAACAGGATTTTACCAGGTGGTGTTCACTACCGGGCATAAACGCCTAAGTGCATGTGTAGATGGATCTATACACTCCTCTGTGATCTCCTCCAAGTGAGCAAGCAGGTATGAATTTAAGGGCAGGTTTGGATTAATTTAAGAAAGACTTAATGGAGGGACTTAAAGGAGAGCCTTCCTGCTCCTTGCTGCTGCAGACCTGTGAAGTCTCATGCACTAAGTATGCAACCTGCTGCTTTGGGCTATTTCACCCTTGCGAGCTGATTTGGCCTGGGGACTGGAACAGTTACTGCCCATGGCTGTGCTCCCTGGCCCTCTAACTGAACGGAGCCTCTCACTCCCGCTGAGGAACTGCCCAGTGGGATTTACACAGGCTACTCAGCCCCACAGGTTACAGCCTGACCTATTAATACAAACCAGTGTCATTTTTAGTTGATGCTCATGCCAGCAGAAGTGGGCAGGGGTTTATGTTACTCTGCTGACCTGTGAACTATGGGTGAGATTTGATTATTTTTTTTTCCAAACAGGCTTTTGCCACATTGTAGTTGTGATGGGGTCAGGGATAGCACATCCATTTCTAATTTATCTGCTCATTATAACCTTGCACTTTTGTTCTCCTCAGTTTTCAGCTTCAATCTTCACTTCCATGTTTGAAGTATTCCTTTCACTTCCCAGAGGACAGTTGGATTGGATTTTGAAGATGGAGTTGTCTACTACTGCTAATTCCTGTCACCTCATGGCTACCAATAGCACTTTGTTGGTTTATATGAGACTTCGACCTAATGCTTTAATTTTTACACTTTAGATTCACTGATTGGACCAAGATTACATGTGGAAACAGACATGAGCTAGTGCATGTAAGCATCTACCAGCTGGCAACTGTGATTAGAACTGTATTTCGGGTAATTATATACTGTATAAGATGGATACCTGCAAATATTTGCTTGAGGGTAGTCTCCATTTGACGTGTTAAACATAATAGGTACTCTCCTCTCCTCTCCCACTTCTGCTTCTGCTTGTCTTCTCTTTCTCTGTGCTTCTCTTCTCTTTCTCTGAGATGCAATCCAATGCAATGCAATGTATGCTATGCTATGCTCTCCAGGTTCTTTTACCCACATATACTAGAAGTGTATGAACAACCTATTCAAATGCAACATACAGTATGTTGGTCTTCTCACAAGAGACAAGAGTTAAGCATTTTGCTTTGGATCTATAAATTCACCTTGGCATTCACAAAGAAAAGGTTCTCCTGCTCTCCTGTGTTTCCAGCATAGCCCTTCATTTTATCTGGCAGCCTGCTGGCAGTGTCCTCAGCCCACTCAAGACACAGGATTCCCAAATGGCAAGCTGGTCACATACAAGTTTAGACTGATTTCGTTCTCACTAACTTCAGTGGCAGCAACTTTGGGTATTCAGAGTTTTGTTTATGGCTAGCTTTATTCCTTTGTCCTTTCCTGTAGATCTTTAGAGCAGAAATTTCCATCCCTCTCGTGGCTCATCTGTTTCACTGAACTCTTCGGTTGTTTGCTATTTCTTGTCAAGACTCTGGCAGCATGAATAAAGTCTAAGAGGGGGGACAGGGGAAAATGAGACCTATTTTCTGTTTATTTAGACTGATTTCACTGAAAAGCAACATCAGGGCATCCCATGGAGTTTGATCAGGGTAGAAGTGGTGTAAAGGGGAGGAGAATCAGCCCCCCTGGATTCATGTTGATGCTGTGCAAATGGTGCTTGTGATGGATGGGGATTTCCCCCTTTGGTTGTGAGGTCAGGAAAGGTCATTGATCATTCTCTTGAACTTCCTGCAGAAAATCTCACAAAATGCTGTTTTCTGTCTGACCTGTTTTTAGTTTTAGTGGTAATCTTTGAATGAAATGTTTAATTCATCTCCACCTAAATACTGATTAAAAAGTACCAATTTGATGCAGCCAGGAAAAACACTACTGAAATATGTGAGCTCTGCTATTAAACAGCCTGATCTCACTTTGTTCCTTAAAGTATCTGTCCACGTCCTCTCAAAGGGGAAGGCAAAGATTTATTCTTTTAAAGATTATTCTTTCAGCAGCGAGATGATTCAGTGTGATTTTCTTCTGGCCTCATGAGCTGTGTTAGTGAGGCGTGTCTGTCCTGTCAGCAGTGTGCCCAGTGTCAGAGAGATCCCTGTCCTGCAGGAAGGTATGCAACCTACTCGGGATTGGGATGGGGTTTTTTTGTTTGTGTGTGGGTTGTGGTTTTTTTTTTTTTTTTCTTTTGGCAGACGTCCTTGAGCATTTGAGACGGATGTGAGAGAGTTTTTAGTCCTCATGCAAAACAACCAACTAAACATAACAGATTACATCAGCTCAGGCTTTTCAATTCCTGGATGGCAGCAGAGTGCTAATCCAACCTTCATCCTGGATTTCATAAACTGAAACAAGGGAGGCTGGCAGGAGCAGCGCTGCCGGATTGAGGAAGCTGACGACGGTGCAGCATGTGGGCAACACACTGTATAAAGCTCATAAACTTGTAGGCTGATGTGTGCAGCTACCACTTTGGATTCTGTACCGCTACTTCCCTCGGCACAAGGCACCAGCAGGCTGAGCATTAAAGTCTGCTCTTTGGGATGGAGCATTTATCCCTGCAAGACATGAAGGGCTTCCTGTTTCTCACACTCTTCCTGATGCCCGTGCACGCTGGAACTGCTTGGAGTGCGAAATATGCAGTAGATTGTCCTGAGCCCTGTGACAGTAACGCATGCAAAAGTACCTTGCGCTGTAAGCGAACAGTGCTGGATGACTGTGGCTGTTGCAGAGTGTGTGCAGCTGCTCTGGGGGAGACTTGCTATCGTACGGTCTCGGGTATGGATGGTGTCAAGTGTGGTCCTGGGCTGAAGTGCCAGTTTTACACTGAGGAGGATGACTTTGGTGATGAATTTGGTATCTGCAAAGGTAACAATATTCACTTTGCATGCACCCACTGTGGCAATTTGACAGCAACTTACATATAGAGCTTGCCTCCTGCTTGAAAGGTCTAAAATGGGATTTTTCCAGCTCAGCCCTTAGCCAAGAAGAAAGAGAAAAATACCTGCTGGTATTGAAAGGTGTTACGTGTAGGCAGGACAGGGTTATTAATGTGATAATATTGTTTAGGCTTGGGGACATGTGAGGAAATACGGATGGGGTGTGCTCAGAGATGAGATTTTTGATTGGGACTTGGGAGACCCAGGCACTAGTCCTGATCCTTCCGCTGGTTTGGTGGGTGGCTTTCTATAAACTGCAAAGAGTTTAATCCTGCAAGTCCAACCTTGTCACGGGGTCCCTGCTGCACTTTCTGTGGTGTGAGGTTCCCTCGGGCACTGCCGGCTGCCTGCCCAGGGACCAGATGCTCTCTCTGGGATCTGGGAGATGAAGATAACAGCACTGCCTGAGTGCCTGGGGATTTTGTTGTGTTTAACACAGTCCTGCCTTTGAGGTGCTCAGCTACCCCCGGGGATGTGGTTAGGGGAGGCAAACAGAGATCCTCCTGCCTGAAAGATGGGAATAACAGAACAGGAGCTGACTGTGAAATGGGAAGCCAGCAACTGCTCTCAGCTTATTCCAGGTATGCTGCATGCTGATTTCTTTAGTCATAGACTAGAATGGCATTTTTTCATTTAAGAGCTATCCTCACTCCGTGCAAAAAGAAGAAGAGGTATTAAATTACTAAGAAGTAGGATGAAAGTTTTTAAAATAAGTATTTTTTTTAAAAAGGCTTCCTTTGCAAAGTATGAATGCAGTGAGTTTTCCTGTTTTCGTGTACCACTTCAGTAAGTAGATACAGATATGCCTTTGAATAACTTCCTTAAAAGCGGAGATTTCTTGGCAGTTAAATATCAGTATATTAATAGCCTCAGTTGAAGTAATGACTTAGGAGCAGATGCTGCAAAAATCATTCAGGCTGACTCACAGCACACACTTATTTACATCAGTATTTAAAAACAAATTCATGTGCATGTTTGAGGGTGAAACCCAAAATACTACTTTTATTTCTGAAGACTGGAATTTACGCATAAAGATCGCATCTTTGGTGCACCCACCAGGAAAGTATTTTACTGAGACAGTTGACTGATCTTCAGTTTACAAAAAATGTCCGCAGTGCAAGATACCACCTCTAATTTTTTTTAACAGTTTGTTTGAATGATTACATACTTATCACTGTGCTCATATGAATTCCTTTGCAATAGCACACTTCAAATGGGAAAAAAAGAAACACTGAAGGACATGAGATCTGAATCCCTGTAGCTGAATCTTGGAAGCTCTGTAGAAAATGTAAAGTAAAAAGTTTTTTTTTCCAGTGAGTCAGTGGAAAAACTCTCATTAAGTTCAAGAAAGCCATATCTTGACTTAGAGTTGTAAATTGTTATTTAAGGCTTATATTCCCCATATATTTATTTGCACTAAATATTATAGATATAAATTCTGATTATTTTTCTTTTTTCATCTCAGCTCTGAGATGGCACAATCTGTCTCTGTATGTATATGAGTTTTATCAGGCAGAGTATGGGGCCAAGTATTGTTATTTTATATATCCATTTTTATCTCTGATACCAGATCACTCACTCATTTTAGTAACTTCCGTGTTTGTAATAATTCACAGGTCAGGATGGATAAATTCTCTCTGGTTGCCTGCAACTGATTTACTTTGAAGTTGTGGAAAAATGACCTGAACTCTGTTCTTCAATTTTTTGTTTCTAAAGTGGGTAAAACATGGACAGTGTATGTTTCAGAGCAATTTTTTTATTACTTTTAGTATTAGAAGGGTGCATCATATTATTATCAATAGGAGTGTTATCATTGTCCAAAACAGACTAAGGAATACTGGTGCTCTGCACTTCTATTAGCAAATACTTTCTAAAACTGAGGTATAATTGTCACAGTAGAGAACCTGCTCTTGCTTCCCCTAGATCACTGTCAGTGATTCGCGATTTATTTAGCAGCAGGCTCCTGCTGAACAAAACTTTCTAACAGCAAAATTGACTCAGATCTCAGTTTCATCAAATTTGAAGAGCAGCATCAATGCCAGGATTATTCCACATGGAGCCAAGTGCATTGGTGCTCAGACTTGTTTCTGTGCTGTTGTGCACAGCCTTGCATCCCACCTCTCTGGGCTGAGCACCTGCAGTGGGCAGATTGATGTTCCATGTGGTGTGTGCTCTCAGCCTGTCCCTCAGGGAGGATTGTGCACACAAAATCTGCTGTTAATCTGCTGTTTATGTGGACAAACAGCAGATCAGAGTGTCCTTGCTTGGGAAGGGGAGTATGGTGAAGCTCAGTGAGGTCCTTCAGGGTGGAGGAATTAATTGTACAGTCCCTAGCAGGGAATTGGTTGATTTTCCAGTGCTTTTCATTTATAAAAGCACACCCACTGGACATGCAGAGAATTGTAAAATGTTGGTTTTGCTTTGGGGCATTAGCCTGATTTTCAGATAGCTCAGGCTGTACGTTGAAACTAAAAGTTTGCATTGATTCAAGAGGAAACTGGACAAGCCGAGAAGGATAACCCTGTTGTGGAGTATCGTACGCACAGAAACAATGTCTGTCTCGGGAGGTCCTAGAGCTGAAAATGGGGGAGAGCATGAGTGGCGAGGTATCATTTGTGCTTACCATGGTTATCTTCTGTCTGTTTTGTGGGAGCCTGGGCTGGATGGATTCTTGGTACAGCCCTGAACAGTCATTCATCTGCCCTTAGGAGCTGAACTGGAAACTCTCCAGGAATTGCCATTTAAAGGTGACCATGTACCCTGGGTTGACAAGGACAGCCTGAGCATAAAGACCTTTCTCCTGGGACATCCCAGACTTCTCTTGGGATGATCTCTTGTTTGGGGGTTTGCAAAGGGAATGCTGGAGCTGGATTTTCCTTGTCTCCATCTCTTCAGCTATGGTGCTGGGAAGGTACCCTCTTCAGCAGCAAGGCAGAGGGAGACAAGTGCTGTGACCCCAGGGTTAAACCCTCTGGGAAGTTATGCAGTCCAGCATGTGGTACGTGTCAGCTATGGGATGGGGCAAATCCTCTGCACCTGACAATATTTTTCAAAAAATATTTGGTACCATCCTGACAGCTTCCCTTTGGTGATCCACTACAAGCTTGCTTAGGAATGGGAGATTTGAATCGGGGCAGTATGTGACCAGATGGAGTACAACCAGGCAGCCACCTTAGTGCCAGCCACTCCTTCAGAGCATACTCAGTCTTTAGGATGGAGATGTAGGTGAGCTCTTTGCTGTCTGCCATAGGAAGGCAGACCTTTGCTCTCTGAGAAGTTGTCACATAGGGGAAGGCTCTTCCCCAAGATCTGAGAGCATCTCCAGGCGTAGGGTGCATTTGCTGGGAAGCTCCTCAGGATTAGGGCGGCAGCCCCCACCAAGCCTACACGTGGTGGACATGGCCAGAAATAGCCTGGTGCCAGTAATAGACTGCAGCTCTAAATCATAACAGTCATGTAAATCAGATAATATAATAACCAAATAGTGAATTCAGGAACTTTCTGAAGTCATCTTCTTTTCTCAATCCCATGCTAATCCTTTAACTACATCCTTTATGATTACATACTGACAAATTCTTATTGCCTTTAATTTGCATTTTAATCCTATGAGTGTTTCAGAGAGGGACTACAAATAGCACATTGTGAATAAGGTATAGGAAAAAAAGTATGTGTATAATGTGTGTCAAGGTTTGTTAAAACTGGAAAATACTTGTAACAAGCAGTCAGCACACTGAAATCCTGTAGTTAAGGTTTAGCTAACCTCCAGTCAAAGGTTTTCTGCTTTTAAGGATATAAGCAGACCAGCTATTAAGAATGCTGGACACTGACTTGGATTACTGAGGGCTGCTTTGCTGTATTACTTTTTTTCAGAGTGTCCCTACGGTACCTATGGAATGGAATGCAGGAAAACCTGCAACTGTCCCTCTGGCATCTGTGACAGAGTAACCGGGAAGTGTTTGAAGTTCCCATTTTTTCAGCTGTCTGCTTCAAAGCCTCCAAATCGACGAAAAATAGTTTCACACACAGGTAAGACATTGTGGGGTAGTTGATTTTAGCAGAAATCAATTTATACGTGATCTACTACCATGCTGCCTATGCTGTGTGGAGGTGACGTGTACTTTGGTGGAGCTGTGCAAACAGCTAACTCCACAAGGTATGTTTATTTTTCTTATTGGCAGCTCCCTTAACGTAAAGCAAGGAATTAGGTAATCTGTGACACACAGTAAAAACATTTTTAAATTCTAACGTAGGCAAAATACTTTGCAGCTGTTACATGCACATCACCTGTGCAAAGGGAGGCTATGCTAGGTTTTGCATTAGCCAGTTCAGATGCAATGCGTGTACCTGCTTTGTGTAGAACAGGATTTCACCAGGTTGCATTTGCTAATGTTAGCTAATATATGGTAAAAATATCGTATTTTTTTTCCATGAAGACAGAGCTTTAATAGTTTTCATATGTCAGTGAACTGTTCTATGAAATGTTTTATTGCAGCCATTAATCACAGTATCTCTGGAATAAGTTCTTACCTTTAAGATTATATCTGAAGCTTGCAACAGATCGTCCCAGAATTAAAAAAAAAAAAAGAAAAAAAAAAGAGGTATTTGAGGCAGGAAGAAGAGATCACAGAAGTTTTTTAACGATGGGATTAAAATTTCTTCCCCTTTTATTCTCCACCTGATGATACTGAGGTATATTTGACTGAACAATGTTTACTCTAAATCTAAACACCAATAAAAGTCAATACAAATGCAAAGATAATAAACAAATATCAGAGATTTAATCCTATACCTACTGTGAGCCTTTCTAGGATTTCACCCGAAAGTATATGAATTTTATTTCTCCTCTAGCTGCATTTTATGTGCCTCATTTGATTTTCTCCTGCTTTATTAAGCTCTCTAGAGTTTGCTGCCTTAAGACATGATTTATCCTTCCCCCACTCTCCATTTAGAAAAAGTTAGACAGAAGCAAAATTCTCCAGCTTATGCTCATTGTTCACATTGAAAGTGAACTTGAAAAAAATATTATGAGATGGATCAGTCCTCATCCTTTTTGCATTTTTCTACATGATTGTGCTCTTTTGCCCTTCCATGTTTTATTACCAGGGGTGCTGAAATAATATGAAAAATATTACTGTCTTGCTTTTTTCTTTATATAGCCTATATTCCAGATCTTCCCAGGTAGCCTGTTTTCATCAGTTGCTCCTCCCCTTTTCTCTTCCTGCCTTGCCTTTGGTCCCAAGCCTTCTGCTGTCTCAATGTTTAGCACCTTGTCTGATCTCATCCAGGATTAGTTCCTGACCCCATAGAAACAGACAGTGTTTTTTACCCATGCAAGTGTTTCACACTGATTTCTGTCCTCAGAGGCCCATCATTGGAAGCAGACCAGGGACAGAATGGGTAGTACTGGTTGCACGGGGTTTCCTTTAATAGTGGTCTTCAGAGGTAACTATAGCATCTAGGACAGATCTTGAGTGAATTAAAACAGCTGTGAATGCTTCTTTATTTTAAACAGGCGAGTTTCTGGCCTGTATATTTCATAAAGACATTATGGCTACATGTACCCTAGTAAATTTAGTGGTGCCAGAGTGTGTTCCTTTGTATTGAAATTTGTCCACCTTTGCTGTCAACAGCAGGGCAGAGGCTGGCATGCATTGTCCCAGCTTAACTAGCTGTGCCAAACTACCTCAGCCACCGCTCAGGAATCCATGTGAGCCAAGGACCATTTCCAGTAACAAACTGGATATATTTTACCTTTTTCTGGAGAGTAAATGTTTAGTGGCATGCACCAGGCTATTCCATGCCAGTTGACCTCAGTCAGAGTACAGCTCCAGGCATGTTTAATTTACTGCTGTAGCTATTGAGGATGTGCTGCTTGGTCCCATGTCACACTGGAGTGTTACAGGGAGAGCTGGAAACTGCACTCAAATTGCCTGTCTTGTGCTTAAACATCTGGCTCATGCCATAATTTGGCAGAAAGTTTGCAACTGGATAATTGGAGGTATTCAGAGAGGTTCCTGCAAGATTTGTCAGCTGAGGTTTTTCTGCAATGTTCCCAAAACCGGGAACTTTGCAGCAGGACAATATTTTAGTTCTCTAATTTTCGTGAAATCTGCCTTTTGTTTTTTTTTTTTATTTTCAGAGAATGACATGGCATCAGGGGATGGCAATTCTGTAAAAGAGGAGTTCGTTAAAGAGAAAGCTATTCGCTCTCCAGTAATGAAATGGCTAAATCCTCGCTGATATTTACTTATAAGACTTTCAAGTGAATGCATTTGTCACAGATTACTGAATATGCAACAGCACACTTTAAGAACAAAGTAGATCTATAGCATATGAAAATGTAACCTCTGAAGGATAATTGTGATTCTGTTTTTCATGAGAAAAATGTTTACTTAAAAATAGACTGTACAGTGTATATGATATTTGATATTTGTTTTGCTAAGTATTTGAATGGAGAAATGTATTGGGGATTCCTGAATGTATAGTAATGTTAAAAAACTGACACGATTCAACCCTCCTCATTTAAATAATGCCGGAGGCTGACTCTTGCAGCCTGAGGCCGGGAAAGCTCTCACTGAATTCAGTGGACAGTTTGGATGACTGAAATGCCTAGTGTGGAGCCAAGGTGAAAGAAATGCACATCAACAAATCCCAGGATAGAATGCGACACCACTGAATCACAATGATAATAATAACAACATAGGAGCACAACAGTGTGAATTAAATAAAATCATTAGTCATTAGTCATTTCCTGCTTTTTGGAAGTTTCATGACAATTCCTCAGAAATAAATATATTTTTCTTTAGTGAGAAAACACCCAGCATTTCAGATTATATATTGCGAATATCTTAGCCAAGACACTGCAGACATACATTGTGTTGAGGTGGATTTCTGAAGCTGCATTCTGTACAGAGAAAGAGCAGCTTGGTAAATTATACAGATTTGTAGAGGGGGACCTGAAATGGAAGAAGCTGCTTAGCATTATTTAAATATATATGTTTCTATAAAGCAGCTACTTTGGTGCCATTAAGGTGATGTCTTGGGGAAGAGTGGGTCCAATGCCAGAGGCCAGCAAATGGACCTTTGTACTTTCCATCTTTATTGCTGGCTGTGGTCCAGATGCGACTCACAGGGAGTTAATCTCATTCGGTGTAGGAAGACTTGGACCCTCAGTAAGTGGTAGTGCAGACACAGCCTGCAAACGGCAGAGGCAGGCTGCTGTCACCTGGGAAAGCAGCGCTGAACCATGCTGCTCTAGAACAAGAGGATAGTGACAGTAGTAGACAACCAAACATTAGTGCAGCAGCGCAGGCTTTCTTGCCATGATAATCAAAGACATATAAACATAAACCTCAAAATAGCGTATACCACATCTTAACCTGTATTGAATATTTAGGTCTGAGAGGGAGCAATAGTGTCTTGGGCTATTTACAAGCAAGCATATTGATTCTCATCTACTGACATAAAAAATAATTTTTTCTTTATTTCAGTGAGAGCAGGATCAAACTCATGGTCCTTCAGCAGACTGAAGTGAATTATTTAAAGAATGTAATAAATATTTCCATGCATTATTACTATTTTGCAACAGTGTCATAAATGACATTATGAGTTCTTGAATGTAAATCTAATAAGCTGGTCGGTTTA
This sequence comes from Pterocles orientalis, assembly GCA_011057875.1. Classification (NCBI taxonomy): domain Eukaryota; kingdom Metazoa; phylum Chordata; class Aves; order Pterocliformes; family Pteroclidae; genus Pterocles; species Pterocles orientalis. Next base: position 1,925,880 of record WKFP01014176.1, on the reverse strand, counting down.
AAAAAGTATATGATTATTATTGTTCAATAAAAAACAACTGAAAGCATTTCTGTCTATTGTGTCTATCCATTAATGACAGGGTAAGACTGCTGGTGATAGCATAGCCATGGTGCACGCAGACTAGGTACTGTTTTGCTTCCAAATCCACAGGAATGGTTTCACACCATAAAAATTCAGTGAATTTTCTGGGGTCTATTCTCCATTAATGAAGCTGAGTGGTGGCCTGTGTCCAAATGGTTTGTGTCCGTACCATTCAATTATCTCCACCTCCAAAACAAGGTGGCTGGATCCAGGTTGTCTTCTGGAGACAGTCCCTCCCTGGCCAATCCCAGTACAAGAAGGGTTTGGGAGTCCTCTGGCTGTCCTGGCCACTGCCTTGCCAGTGACCATCTAGCCCTGGGGCAGCAACTGCAACTTCTTGGCACTCTTTGATTTATCATATAGGAGTAACCTGTGGATCAACACATAGCAAGTCAGGAGAAGGGAAAGGAAGGATACCTGCAAACCTTTTTGGAATGTTTTCTTCTGCTTTTCATCAAATTTATGAAATGTATTTTTACATTTCCTCAACTGCTCCACACAGAATAGGTTCCAGGACAAAATTATAATATAAGCAAATTTTATCCTTTGAAACCTGTCTCTACTGGTGGCAATGGGGCTACAGTGGCAGAAGAAATAATGCAAATGGTCATAGAATTGTAGAATCATTTAGGTTGGACAAGAGCTTTAAGATCATTGAGTCCAATTGTAAACCTTACACTGCCAAATCCACCACTGAACCATGTCCCCAAGTGCCACATCTACATGTCTTTTAAATGCCTCAAGGGACGGTGACCCCACCACTTCCCTGGGCAGCCTGTTCTAATGCTTGACAACCCTTTCAATGAAGAAATTTTTCCTGGTATCCAATCTCAACATCCCCTGGTGCAACTTGAGGTCATTTCCTCTCATTCTATCACTTGTTTCTTGGGAAAAGAGACCTCTCTACAGTCTCCTTTCAGGTAGCTGTAAAGAGCGATAAGGTCTCCCCTCAGCCTCCTTTTCTCCAGTCCAAACAGCCCCAGTTCCTTCAGCCGCTCCTCACAGGACTTGTTCTCTAGACCTTCACCAGCTTCCTTGCTGTCCTTTGGACACACTCCAGCATCTCAGTGTCTTTCTTGTAGTGAGTGGCCCAAAACTGAACACAGTATTCAAGGTGCAGCCTCACCAGTGCCGAGTACAGGGGCACAATCACTTTCCTAGTCCTGCTGGCCACACAGTTTCTGATACAAGCCAGGATGCTGTTGGCCTTCTTGGCCACCTGGGCACACTGCTGGCTCACATTCAGCCAGCTGTCAACCAACACCCCCAGGTCCTTTTCCACTGGACAGCTTTCCAGCCACTCTTCCCCAAGCCTGTAGTGCTGCATAGGGCTGTTGTGACCCAAGGGCAGGACCCGGAACTTTGCTTGTTGAATCTCATGCGATTGGCCTCAGCCCCTCAATCCAGCCTGTCCAGATCCCTCTGTGGAGCCTTCCTACCCTCCAGCAGATCAACGCTTCTGCCCAGCTCGGTGTCATCTGCAAACTCACTGAGGGTGCACTCGACCCCCTCGTCCAGATCATTGAAGATATTAACCAGAACTGCCCCCAAATCTGAGCCCTGGGGAACAGCACTTGTGACCAGCCACCGACTGGATTTAACTCCATTCACCGTCACCCTTGGGCCCAGCCATCCAGCCAGTCTTTCACCCAGCAAAGAGTACGCTCATCCAAGCTGTGAACTGGCAGTTTCTCCAGGAGAATGCTGTGGGAATGGTGTAAAAGACTTCAGTAAAGTCCAAGTAGACAATATCCATGGCCTTTCCCTCACCTGCTAAGCGTGTCACCCTGTCATAGAAGGAGATCTGGTTAGCCAAGCAGGACCTGCCTTTCATAAACCCATGCTGACTGGGCCTGATCCCCTGGGTGTCCTGTACCTGCCATGTGAGCACACTCAAGATGATCTTCTCCATAACCTTCCCCTGCACGGAAGGTTCATGTTCACAGAAACAAGGTCTCTTCATGAGCCTCTTCTTTATTTTCCACCATTTCATCTTTCTACCTTTCCTTTCACACCTCTGCTGGCTCCCCACTACACACTCCAACTCATTTCCCCTATTTTGCACATGTGGATTTTCTTTTAGACTTTTTTCCTTTCTTCATCCAGCTCTGTGTTCCAGGCATCCTCTTCAGCTGACCTTTCCTTCCTACACAAGTGTGAAGTTGCCAGTGTGACACCCATCTCCAAGAAGGGCCGTAAGGAGGACCCGGGGAACTACAGGCCTGTCAGCCTGACCTCGGTACCGGGGAAGATTATGGAACAGCTCATCTTGAGTGTGCTCACACGGCATGTACAGGACAACCAGGGGATCAAGCCCAGCCAGCATGGGTTGATGAAAGGAACGTCATGCTTGACCAACCTGATCTCCTTCTATGACCAGGTGACCCACCTAGTGGATGAGGGAAAGGCCATGGATGTCATCTACTTGGACTTCAGCAAGGCCTTCGACATCGTGTCCCACAGCATTCTCCTAGAAAAGCCAGTGGCTCATGGCTTAGACAGGAACACCCTTTACTGGATAAAAAACTGGCTGGATGGCCAAGCCCAGAGAGTCGTGGTGAACGGAGTTAAATCCAGGTGGCAGCCAGTCACCAGTGGTGTTCCCCAGGGATTGGTTTTGGGGCCTGTCCTGTTTAACATCTTTATCAATGACCTGGATGAGGGGATTGAGTGCTCCCTCAGTAAGTTTGCTGATGATACCAAACTGAGCAGGTGTGTTGATCTCCTGGAGGGCAGGGAGGCTTTGCAGAGGGATCTGGACAGGCTGGACCGATGGGCTGAGGCCAATTGTATGAGGTTCAATAAAGCCAAGTGCCGGGTCCTGCACTTTGGTCACAACAACCGCCTGCAACACTACAGGCTCGGGGGAGAGTGGCTGGAAAGCTGCTCGGCAGAGAGGGACCTGGGGGTGGTGGTCGACAGCCAGCTGAACATGAGCCAGCAGTGTGCCCAGGTGGCCAAGAATGCCAACAGCATCCTGGCCTGCATCAGAAATAGTGTGGCCAGCAGGACTAGGGAAGTGGTTGTGTCCCTGTACTCGGCCCTGGTGAGGCCGCTCTTTGAATCCTGTGTTCAGTTTTGGGCCCCTCACCACAAGAAGGATAGGGAGGTGCTGGAGCAGGTCCAGAGAAGGGCAACGAAGCTGGTGAAGGGTCTGGAGCACAGGTCTTACGAGGAGCGGCTGAGGGAGCTGGGATTGTTTAGTCTAGAGAAGAGGAGGCTGAGAGGAGACCTTATCACTTTCTACAACTACCTGAAAGGAGGTTGTAGTGGGGTGGGTGCTGGCCTCTTTTCTAAAGTAACAAGTGATAGGACAAGAGGAAACAGCCTCAAGTTGCGCCAGGGAAGGTTTAGGCTGGATATTAGAAAAAATTTCTTCACTGAAAGAGTGATCAGGCATTGGAACAGGCTGCCCAGGGAAGTGGTGGAGTCACCATCCCTGGAGGTGTTCAAGAAACCTGTAGATGTGGTGCTTAGGGACATGGTTTAGTGAGTTAGGTGCTGTTGGGTTGATGGTTGGACTTGATGATTCTTGAGGTCTTTTTCCAAGCTTCATGATTCTATGATTCTAAGTTAGCTACAAATGTTCTTCTCTTGTGGGGTGAAAGTCATGAGGTGGTTCATCACACAATGTGCTCCTGTCATCTAGCTTCCAGATTTGTTTTTAATGGGGTCATATATTATTTCCACTATGAATATGTTTGGCAAATAGGCTTTATTTCTAGTGGGTAGACTTTATTTTCTCAACTAGTAAACAGTAAGCTAATAATATATGCAAGGCCTCTTATTTTATATTTAATGTGCAATGATGTATAAGTATGCTGTAATGCAGTGTTATAGTTTCTATAGCTTGTATTATAGGATGTTGCAGACACCATTACAGTTCAAACAATATATCGTCATATGTTTTAAAGTGATGTCTGAAATACACAGAATAGAAAAGCCTGACATATATTCAGATGTATTCCACCCATGATTCAAATAATACGTAATAAATGTATTTCCAGAGTAGACTGAGTTTTAATGAGAAACAGTATTATCAGCTTCAACTGTGCAAAATGTAGTTAATGCACAATTTCATTATATAAATACATTCACACAAGTATCATGAGATGCATCACTGCCTAATCATCATAGTGTGATTAGCAATATAAATTCGCCACTCTGATCTGCCAGGACATACATATTAGAGCAAACACACCAAAGTATATATTTTAAATGAAAATACATTTATTATCACCTCTGTACATGCTTGCTATCTATTTAAATGGACTGTCAGGTGACAGCAGTGCTTTGAAAGTACTTCCTGACACCTGCAAAGTTGGTAAATATTTCCTGTTTTTGTTGTGTCTGCTGGAAATAGGAATTTCACAAGTTGGACTGATAACTTGACAGGCACCATGATCTCCAGTTTGGCAAGACTTAATGTGGTTTCCACTGGGGTTTGTGACTGTCCGAGGAAATCTGGGCTGACAAACTGACATGTTCTAGCTTTCTTGCTCTTCCAAAATAGCCAACAGCACTATTCAAGTGCAGTTAATTGTCCATCTATCTTTGGTGTGGCCACAGACCAGCACAACCCAGACACTTGGCTTAATTTTTGCAGAATGGGTGAGTGTAGCAATCAAATAGGTGTTAATATACCAAGACCTCTGAACAGCGAAGCATTCCTTCCCGTTTCCTTACACAGCAGCTGCCACTGACTCCTGTGCATGTCTTGAGTGCCTCAGTTGTGGCTGGGGTGGGGGAGTTGCACCCATACCTGGAGAGCCTGGCTTTTCTGCAGGGGCTGGCTGGAATCTGGCTGCAGCCCTGGCAGCCCCATATCCCCCAGGCTGCCTTCCTGCAGAATTCTCAGGGCAGGCAAAATGCTCTGTGTAAACAAACCAACCTGTGTTTGGATGAAGAAAAAGACAGAGATTTCCTTAACTTTTTATTAGTACATGTTGCTCCTGATCCTCCCTGACACCCTCCCATCCACTGTGCTTCCAAAGTAGCTGCAACTCAGGTTCATGTGCTTAGCTGGCTTCCTACTTGTGAAAGCTATCAAGCAAATATTCAGCTGAAATTAAGGGCACACAATTGATTATACACGAACTGATCTTCATCATTCTAATGAGACACAGATTGATATTTCTTGAAATGGCATAACTGATGCAGTCTTTCTGCTCTGCAAACACCGAGCCCATGAAAGTGTTATTTGATAAACTGGGACAATTGAAATTATATAGCATATCTTTCTTCCTCACAAGAGAAACATCTATTTTTGAAGAACAAATAATGGATTGGAATGCCATTGAAATCCAAACACAATATTAGTATGTTCCTGAAAAAAAAGGTACAATGCTGGGGGAGAATGCACCAGAGCCCTTGCAGCTGTGTCACACTTTCCTGTTTGTTATTTTTAGTTTTCCATTCCTGCTTTTTATTTTGGGCTTTGCTTTACTTCCTATGCAGCTTCCCTTTAACTCCTGTATAGCTCTGTCTTACATATTTCAGGCATTTGGCTTTTTTTTTTTACTTTGCTTTTTTTTTTTTTTTTTTTTTTTTTTTTTTTTTTT
>WKFP01014176.1:1801166-1914189 GCA_011057875.1 Pterocles orientalis | reverse complement strand
TCGGGGGGGGGGGGGGGGGAGGTGCCACCTCTGCGGGGTGACATGAGCACAACCAGTAACACTCTTCGTGTGTGGGTTAAGGGATTGAGGACCCACGGAAGCAGCGTGCAGGGAGCTGACAAGTGGGTCCTTCTGAAGTCTGCTCGTCTTACTGACAACCCAAAACTGTCTCTTTAGACAAAACAGGCAGCAGGGGACCAGCCAGACCATGTGCATCTCCCAGGGCTCACCCATCACCTCTACAGCACCAGCAGCACAGGCTGCACCCACACCATTGGGCTGTCTGCATGTAAAAGGCTTTCTGTTTTAGCAATACTGGCAACGTCTCTTCACCTGAGTAACAGAGTACTTTTCTTGGCGTTGCTCAAACAAGTTCAGAGTGGAATAAACTCCAGTGACAAGAGACTCTTTTTCCGGAGTAACTGCATACCCACTAAGTCTTTCATTGGCAGTTTTGTTCAGGCTGTCAGCCAATGTTAGCCTGATGCACTAGCCCACTCCAGGGGTGGAAATTAATCCAAATCATAATGTCAAAACCCCCATTTCCAAAGGAAAGAGCCAAGTGCTCTTTTCCTTTCTTGTCATTAAGAATGAAATTATTTCTCTACCTGTGTAAACTTTCCTGGGATTGTACTTGTGTTCCTCCACCTTGAGTGAAAATGTGTTGCTCAGCTCACGCTGACTTAAATCTCTTATTTAAATAGTATTTTTACTGGATGGCATCTGGGGAGCAGAGAGTGCAATGGAAGAAAGCAGGTGAGATCACATAAAGAATCTATAAGCAATGCAACCTGGACATTTTGAAGAATTATTTCATTATTCTTTCTTAAAAGCAGCAGCAAAGTGTTATGGGAACACTGCAGGTTTGGATTCTGCTGAATATTTTTTTCAGTTACAGCTTGCTGAATTTTATATGAAATCCAGACAAAAAATGATGGAAAACACACATCTTTGTATCATGCCGTAATTCGCTTTAAGTGCAAACAGCCATTTTGTACTTTATAGTGAAGTTCCATAAATAAAATCAGTGCATATATTGCTATGATAATATATATATTTTTTTTAAACTAAGAACTAGTTTATTTTTCCTCATATTCCCCAGAATGTTGTTGGTAACATTCATGAGTGATTTGTGGTTATCATAACAATGGGTAACTATTTATTTTTTGGGGAGAAAAAAAAAAGACAACAGATAAAAGATTTTCTGTTTCTCTTTTCATTTGTTTGTTTTGTGTGGAGAGGAAGAGTTGAATGTATTGTACTCTGAGCCAAAATCATTGTAAAATGACATTGGCACCAATATTTGAAAAATGTTGGAAAAAAACAAAACTTAGAAAAAGCAAGAACAAATATTTTGCAAGAGAAAACACAGTGGGATTTTATGTTTTAAAAATGTACTCTCTGTGGTAGACCTCAACGGTTGGGAGCTCAGTTCTCCAGTGGGATCAGCTTTCTGACCGGTGTGTTTAAATTTCAGTATATAAGTAATATGGTGAGCTCTACTCAAATGTGCAACAGTAAAAGTATTCAAAAAGTTCCCTGCATGAGATGAGACTGCTCTGCATCTCACAGGTCTGGACACCGTAAACACCTCTGGAATAAAAGGAGAGGGTGTCTGCAATCAAACACTCCCATTCCTGTGTCAGTCCCCTGATCGTTGTGAATCAGCTCTCATCAGCTAAACAAGTCAGCAGAGGACATCCACACAGCTGAAGTATCTTCAGGACCTGGAATGGGCTAGACCGGTGTTACCCTTTCTCAGCTAAAATGAAAGCTGTTTGGAACTACTGGATTTGAACATTCAACCTGGCTGGGTTTCCTGGAGAGTTTTCCAGGGACCTGTGATCCTGCCCCTGGAATTCTTAAACAGAGTGGAGTGATTTTATATTTGCTTTTCCTCTTTCTGTGTTGGGTCTGGGCAGTGTCTCAATGAGATGAAGCAGTCTGCAGGGAAACATTTGCCAATAACTTTGAGAGGCTTGCCCAGCAAGATGGTAACTCTGGCACTTACACTTGGCTTTCAGGTCTCTTTTCAGCCTACATTTACCTTCAAATCAGGCAGATTTATATTCTAAGGGACACTGTTTTCTGTTTGCAAACAAAACAGCAGATAAGAGGACTGCACATTTCACCCTTGAGCATTTGCGTATCTCAAATGCCACCTGTGTAACTGCCCTCTCAGACAGACATCATAGACAACATATCTTTTAATTGCAAAACTGAGATCTTATTTCGGTATCTAAGACACTGCACAGATCCACCTGAGGCTGACAAGCTGTTTGCACTGTGCATCTCAAAGGCAAAATGTATCTGCAGTTCCTTGTAACTGTGGCTGAGCCCTCAGAGCATTCATTTCATAACCCAGCAAATACGTGCAGAGAGAGCGCTCCATTTGCACTGCCTGTTGTGTGCTGGGTACCTGCGCATGCCTGAATTCATGTCTGAATCAGACTTAAGACGATGAACAATGCCAAAACCCCCAGCAATTATGAAAAACTGTAAAGGCAAGATGGACATGTACATGCAGTGCTAAGCTTTTGAGTGACAGAGGTATGTTGCAGAAACCAAGAGACTAGTATTCTTCCAGTCCTTGTCTTAAAATAGCATTTATAGCTATACAGAAATTGGAAATAGTGACCCAATATAATGAGGATAACACAGTACCCAAACTGATTAAGGGAGTACATTACCCTGCAGTTTGTGAAAGGAAGATAGAACGGAAGAGAAGAGAAGAGAAGAGAAGAGAAGAGAAGAGAAGAGAAGAGAAGAGAAGAGAAGAGAAGAGAAGAGAAGAGAAGAAGAGATTATTTCAGTTGGGAGGAACCTGCAATGATCATCTCATCCAGCTGCCTGACCAGTTAAATATCATGCAAAGCTAAAATGCTGTGGCAAGAAAATCAAGGTCTTTTTAGTATTATTTGACCAGTAGGAAGTAATAAGAACGTTATAGGGTTGTCATTAGGGAAGAAGAGGAATATGTAAAATATCTGCTGATTTAATAGGTAAGTGCACATCCTGGGCGAAATTTAATATTTTTCAGCAAGATATTGAACTGTGGAATCAGGAGAGACTTGGGAGCTTTTAGAAAAGTTTAGTTTTCCAGAACTTCGTTATTTCTGAAAATGGGACAGGGTTTGTAAATAAGTGTTTTTATCTAACATTGACCTTTGAGTATCTATTCTTTGTCTGTTATCTTGAAAATTTGTCCTCCAAAGTGTGACAAATATGAAAGCAATCAGTTAATCAAACATAAAACCTACCAAAGTGGCCACAAGCATCCATGCAGAGTGAAAGGCATGTTGATTTGGTGCCCTGATTCTGCAGTGATTATGATAGACATCTCTGCTTCCCAAAGTCACTTAACAACAATAGAAATAACTTTTTACTGCGGCACAAAAGAATAAGAATAAAAATTCTGAAAGTATCAAAATCACTAACCAAGGTTTCAGAGCGATATAACAAAATACAAGCAGGTCTCACCATCTTGGTGGAAATGGCTCCTGCGGTGGTTAGCAGAGAGCAAGAACTATGGAGGAAAGAGAGCAACAAAATGTTTAAGGACTCAGAGAAACATCGGACCCTTTCTCTTCCGCTCTGCTGAGGACTGAATCCAAACACCAGACTAGGAGGAATGAAGAGCCTGAAATGTCTTGGATGAAATGCAATTCTGACTTCCTTCCGTCATTTCTGGTACTTAAATAGAAGATCCAGATTCCTATCTTAAACCCTTACCAAGGAAGGAAAAACTGTTAAAACTCTGTGTGTTCATAGGGTGAGTAACTGTGGATATGACAAGGGAGTTAGGCATTTCATTCATTTCTAAAACATTTTAACCAAGTCCATCTTCACCAGGTCAATCAGCTCTTGCAGCAGGTGAAATGACACATCAGCTGTATGAATGAAATATTAAATCACAGTTTTGTTCAGACCACACCACTGCTCAAGCACAGCCAGGGCACAGTGCAGGGGTACACAACTAGAAGCTGACAACCCAACAGGTGCTGCCAAAAAGGTCGTGTATTGGGAAAAAAAAGTAATAGGAGACCCTAATCTAGAGGTCTATGTGCTGGGAGAAAACTCAGCAACCAACGTTTTCATGGGTGATATCAGAGAGTGGTAGGTGAGCACGCTGGTGTGCTGCGACTTACTCTGTCAGTCTTGAGCTTCACTTGGAATCAAAATAACTTGATTTGGGGGAACACATGCTTTTATGGTTGGAAGGATGAATGTGCGTAGAGAACAAAATCAAACAGGAAGCTTTGTTATGGTCTGCTTAATAAAAAACCTGTGGTTTTTAAACTTTTTTTTTCTTTTTCCAGTGGGATTTCCAGAAAAGAAAATCTATTTTGCTCAGGTTGTGAAACCTTAAACTCATGTTATTGGTAGGGAATATATCTGATTCAGTAATGGAACCAACAAATCACTTTAAAGACCTGAAAGTCCAGAGGAAGATATGTCATAACTAGCACAACCTAATAATGTGAGATTTATTTGAATTTCCTCATCTGAAAAGCAGTACAATCTCACTTGGTGGAGTTTGCAGGAATCCAGTGGGAGCAGGACTGTGCATGGCCACAGAGAAACTTTTACAGCATCTACAGTCTGCTAGAAAGAGAACAATTGGGTATTTTAGGAATTAAAATAAAATCTGTAGGTTATCCAGAAGTTAAATACTCCAAAGAAGAAAATAAGGTAATTAAAAGCCACTGTCTGATGTCATATAACATAGATTTTTCTTAATATTGCATCACATACAATTTTCGTTGGCCTTCTCTTAGTAGTCCGTAGTGCTAGCAGCAGTAATGAAGGAACACAACAGCACCACCTGCTCAAAGCAGAACACTACATACCAAATATAATAAATCTGCAGCCACTAATAGGATGCGGACACCTAGTTGTGACTGAGATTTTGCTCTAAACCTTGTAACACAGTTTCTCAGCAAGATGCTACTTAACAGTACATGAAACAAAAATATTAAACTCTGAGAATTTGGTAGCAAATCTGAATAACTACTATATTACTTGTGAGCTTCCTTTAATGGTTTGTTTTACCCAACCAATCTATCCCTCTGTGGTTTTCCTGCTGTGGGTTCTATGGGACATGCTACCATTTTGCCTTTTACCACAATATTTCTCCAATGACTTGTAAGAAAAAAATCTAAACCTCTCAAAATCTGGTTTGATATTAAATTTCTTAGTTGCTCTGCTGTGTCTTCTTATTGCAAAATCAAGATATTATACAAAGGTCACTGGCTAGGAGTGTACCGCATGTCCAGAGAGACAGAAATAGAAGTAGGACAGCCAAAGTCAGTGAAAAAAGATTTAAGGTCTACGTTAAATGAGTTAGAAAAGTACCCTGCTGGTTATGCTCTTGACACACAAGTGAATACAGTTTTTACACCATATTTTTGCAGAAGGAATATGGGCTTCATTTGCTTATAAAGAAAAGAAATTCGCAAACCATATCGAAGAAAACATTTTTTGGCTATGTTTGCTAGTATTTGCTGAAAGGATTCTGAATTTTTGAATTGCCTCTCTATCCCTATGTAATCCGTGTTTTGTCTCAAATGGAAACTTAGCCCAGTTATACAAACCTACACACACAGATGCAAACTGTTCAAGGTTGTCTTCGTAAACTTTTGAACTCTTCTCGCTTCTAAAAAGGAACATGATCACAAAAGAATTTTAAAGAATTATTGGAATTATTTAACAGAATAGGAGATTAAGTACTAATAAACAACAATCTTTCATTGGTGTTTTTGAAAGATCCAAACCTAGTTCACAATTCCACATTGAAAGTATTTGTGAGGCCTCTGATGCGATACCCGAGGACTGTGATTAATGTCATGTGCCTGTTTATTTTTCCCCTGAGAATCTGAGAGGGTAAAAAAAAGATCACAACTAAACAAAAGCATATCAATAACAGGAAACTGTTGGTGAGAAATACCCCGATCTTCCTGTAAATTCACGTCACCACATTCCCTAGGGACAAAGGTGCGTGAACAGCATGGTAAATAATTATGATTTAATATGAGGCCTTGCAATGCTGTTTACAGTTTAACAACAAAAAGGAATTGTTTCTCAAGGCGCAAAATAAGCAAATAATAGAAACACATATCAATATAATCAGGAAATGATGATGTTATGTCTGGGTCAGCTGCTGAAAACAGATTGCAATCTATCAAAGTATCAACCTGATATCTCTGTGTAGCCCATGGAGAAACATCAGTGATGGGAGAGACTCTTTTCCTGGTTTGATTGCCAGTCATCTCACTTCAATCATTTTATGAAAGTGCTGGGGACTGGGGTCTTGTGTCTTGCAGAAGACTCTCCACAGCTATTTTCGCTTGCTGACTTAGAGAATTTGACACTTCATTAAAAGCATCTAAAAGGTTTTCTTGCATTTTGCAATACACAACTGAAAATAAAACACTGGAGAGAATGGAAGGAATAGTAACAGCTGGTCTCTTTCAGGAAGGTTATGTTGTTGAATCTAGCCAGCAAATCAGGAATAATGATTAAAAAAATCATTGCAGAAGCACAGTGGTGAATTTCAACAGACACCAGTGAAGCTTCTTAGTTATAAAAAATATATTTTAGTGACAACTAGAAAAAAAGCATAGGATATCAGTTTGCAGCAATTTTTCCCTACAGAAATATCTTTTAGGGCTGCCAAGGAGAAATCAGCTATATAAAAGCCAAACAGAACAATATATCTTTGAACAGAGGACTAGCACTGATAGTAGAAGGCCTAAAGCTTTGAAATAGGCATTTAACCCTCAGCTACAAGAAAAATAAGTCCAGACCATGCTTGTCAGATTTAAAGTTAAGCAGGGTCAGATCAGGTCAAATCTTGAATGAGAAAACATCAAAAATTTTCTTAGAGTTGCCTGAAATAGCACCGATGAAACGAGAGACTTTCCTCCACCACTCAGGACTGAAATAAAGAATCAACACTTGAAGTCTGTCAAGTACGAGCTTCTAGGACTGCAAACATTCCCTGAAGCTCCCAAGAATGAACTAATATTTGAAGAACTATTTTTTTTTTGCCTTTATCCATCCTCAAGAATATTTTGGAGCTTAGCACCTATCTAAGTGTCAGCTCCTGCTGAAGGAATCAGCATGTGCACAATTGCCATGCATAGGAAGCAGAGGAAATAAGCATCAAGCTTTGCACACTCTCCTTGAATTAAAGCATATGCTTTATCATACCCACTGCAATTGAAGCTACTGTTAATTTTGTTTGGCTGTGCCTGCCTGCCTGCCATCCCAAGCAGAGAATTTCCACACTGTAGTCAGGATAATGCCAATCATCTTAACAGATGCTTGTGCTTTTATCTGTCCTCTGCATCACATTCCTCGAAGAGAAGGCTGCCAGAAACAAATAGGTTTTCTGAAAGTACATAAGGGAACAATGGACAATAGGAGCTGTTCTATACTGCTGGGTATAAACAAGAACAAAACCCAGTTCACATGGAACAAAAAACACCATTTATCAAGATGTAAGACAGTCAGTTGCTGGCAGGTTGCAGATGACATTCATGATCTGAAAAAGCACTAGAGCAGGCTGCAGACATTCAGTTTGTTTAAAAAGGCACTGCTGGAGCTGGATAGAGCTATCAGTACAGTTTAAGTTGATTCTGTGAACAGTTTCAGAGTGAAAAAAAGGAAAAATTATTTATTTTTTAGAAAAGTCAAGATGTACAGTTTTTAAAAGTTTCCAAATAAACAATTGCAAATGTTCTTTCGAAATAACACTTGAGGACTGTCAACTGGCATTTCAGTTTTCCAAATACTGGATTAGGCAAAGGAGATCAGTTTAAAAGACACTAAATCTGTTTAGCGGATAAGATGTCTTTTCCCTCTAAGGCAGTCAGGATGCTTAGAAAGTATACAAGGAACAAGAGAAAACATCTCTGTCCTCTCCATACCTAAAATGCTTTTATATCCTCTCTCCCCAGCTGCCTTCCTGTATGCTTTCAGACCCCGGCCTCCAGTCCTGTTGGAGGACATGGCTGGACAAGAGGAGAAAGAGAGGAAGGGAAGTCCTTGCCAGAGCTGGATGGGAAGAGGAGGTGGTGTCAGCAATAGAGTTGTTATTTTTAGCTTACAAGTTCTTAAAAGTATACTTTCAGCTGATAATTTGTTATGTTTAAAAACTAAAGCTAAAAGACACGCTTAAAATTAAGCTCAGCTAAATGCAATTAGAAAAGTTTTAAAGATACCTCTTCTCTCTGCTGCCCCTGAGAGAAAAAAAATCAGTGGTGTTGTGATGAAGTGGGCAAACTCATCTGCTTGCCGTTTAGGAGAAACACTTCAACATCCACAAGCCAATAAGCAATCAAACTCTGTTTCACTGTGCTTGCTTCCCAGCACTGCTGAAAATGAAATAAAGGTTTGGTTTATGGATCTGATAAAAAATTCCATTTCACCACATTTTTCAACCACATTTTTTCCCAAGGTAGACCCAAAATATTTTGCTCCAATTTCTTTTGGTTTAGCCCCCTCACTGAAAAATCAAATAATGTACACTGTTACACAAGCATATGACTAAGAAACAAATACTTTAGAGCTAACTGCTTCTTTGACTGTTCTCCTTGTTTTCAGAAAATTGTTAACAGAGAACAGATAATTTTAATCCAAGCATTATTCTCCATTATTCAAAGAACAAGGTGACTGCCCTACATATTTCCTAAGAACTACTTAAAACACCTAGTGAACTTCACCTAGGTACCAAAACAACCCTGAGAATTAGACAAGGACTGCATATACTTTCCAATTTACATCTGGAGAAGCCAAGATGAGAAGAGGGAATGAGTCATCAAAAAAATTAGGAATGAATCACATTCACATTGGAAAAAGAATGGTATATAGTAGTCTAGCATTTTGATCTTTTGACAAGAACAGTAGGTAATATTTCCTGGAATTTACCAAAATATTTGCAGACAAATAAGATACCAACTTGCTGTGTCCTCATCTCTACAAGTGCAAATTTGTAAAAGTTACTCACAAAAAATTGTATTTGTATTTCTGTATCTCTTTCTCATATTACTCTCCTTTTTGTTTATAACATTAATAAGATGAAAAGAAAGTGAGCAGCTCTCTTTTTTTCAATGGGAAGGCTCTATAATATGATATAGTAGTACTAGGGAAAAATAGGAATTAAACCCCAGCATGATATGCTGTTCTGTTAGCTCACTGGAATATACCCTTCTCACCATGGTAACATGTAGCAACACCAACTCAGGTGCTGTGATGGTGTACATCAGCATTGCTGCACTCACTGATGCAGAACTGAGACAATTTCTATCTCAAATGGACTTGGGGTCTGGTTAGTCAGTTTTAAGCTTTCACAAGTTCACCATGGAAAAGCAAATCACTGTAGTGTTCATTTTCCAGTGATTAATTAATGGACATTTATTCATAAGGCTCAATGGTCTCCAAAGCATCTCCTTTCACGCTTCAGAAGTTTTCTTTGCCCGATACTGCTGTGGTGCCTGTCACACCAGTGCTGGCATGTGCCCATCCTCACTAGCCACACTATGCGAGATTCAACAGTTACTCTCTGATTTCACTGTCCTTTTACTGCAAGTCTTAGCACCGAAAATTAACATAATGAGGGAGGTGTTAAACAGTCAAAATAACATAATTGCATGGTCTGATCATCCAAAACAGCAGTGACTGTGGAGTATTAAATTTCAAGACAAAGACAAGATGTTGAGCCTGTTGGTTAGGATGAGTTCAACTCCTAACTCCATTTTTTCAGCAGGTGAACAGGCTGTCTTGGTTTTGAAAACAACTGGTCACGTTTCAGTTTGTCTTGGAACTAGAAGGAGATGCTGGATGCTCAACACTTTCGGGGAAAAGGACTGGAAGCGCAATGGAAATCCCTCTTTCTGCTGCAGGATAGAGAGCTCAGCCAGTCATGCCCTACATGGCAACAGCATCAAAGCAGAAGAGTAAGAGAACAAGTACATTTCTCCCTTTGTTATTACTCCCCTCTAGAAGACTGATACATAGATGGGGGAATATCCTGTAAGGAAGATTATGTATCAGGGAAAATAATGGTCTATTTCTGAAGTCATACTGCATTCAGAGAATTCTGAGCAGTTGCAAAATACAGCTCTGAGGCTGTCCATACCAGAAAAAACCCTCTTTGACTGTCAGGTGGAGGATTAAAGCTACCTGTGTGAGCAAACACAAATGTTAAGGACTTTTTACAATAGATGGATTCTGATGGTCAAAGCAGCAGGTACTTGTGTAATCAAAGAGACTTGGATCACTAAGATTCATAGGGAGTCCCCTTCCTACTTATAATTATTTTCATTGCATCACATGGCTGAAAGCTGTGGCTTGCTTTAAAAAAAAAAATCTCCACACTGTATTAAGGGAAAAATGACGATTTGCAACATAGCACTATTCCAATGTCAGCTATCCAATGACTAATTCTGTTTTTTTCCATATGAAAAACCACATTTGCACAATAGAAGGCAACTGATTGCCTTCTTTTGAAACTCTCCACTCTTTAAGAAATACAAAGCAAAATCTCACTTGATCTATCAAGCAGTATATTTTATGAGCTTCAGTTTTACAGCCCTGAAGTGGAGTCAGGAGAAGGTTGGAAAAACTTAGAGATCCATAAAATGCAAACCCGTGGGCTCTCACTGTCAGCAGCTTTCAAACACTGGAATTCAACCGAATTTGGTGGTGCCACATCAGTAGGGGTGAGGGGGTAGTTGGGCTGTCTGTGGGCAGATTGTTCCTCAGGAAACACCCATACAAGCAGTTAGGCCTGAGATCTCATCACAGGAATCTTATTAGATTTGGCTGACCTCTGCCACTGTTAATGAGAAAATTGGGACAATACCAGGAAAGCAAAGATTTTTTTACTTTAGGATGTTTTGGTCAATGTCTACCTCAAAAGGTTCTTACTGGCAGCACAAGATCAGCCCTGCCAGGAGAAGCAAGAATGTCTCCAGAAAATTGCACAGATGAGTGTGCTGTAAATACAGAGCTGAGCAGAATGCAATGGAGGTACATGTCTGTTTTCCTCATATTCTGGGTAAAATGAGTAAGGAAGCCAAAATAAACTAGACATGCTGTGCTTAAAAGCTAAAGCGTTTGCAGAAGCACCATGGCCAGATTATGTAACAATGAAAAGTACTGTTCTTCCGTGCTGTGCAAAGAATACGAATCTAGAGCCTCAGAAAATCACACTTCATTGTGAGCATAAAAAAGAGAGGAGAGAAGCTCCCCACTTTTGAAGAGGAACAAGACTGCGACTGGAAGCTTGAGGGTCTGTCTGAAATAAATATAAGCTCTCTGGATTACCCTGGCCTTAGGGAAAATACTGACAGACTATAAAAATAAATGATTGGTGAAACCTCTTCCCAGACACACATGTACAGATAGCAACCTACTGCCTACAGGGAAGGCAGCAAGACAGTTACAAGCAAGGATGAAACTCTTTCTCTTCTACTTTTTTTTTCCTTTACAATTTTTTTGTTTTGCTTTTCTTTGTCTGTTAATGTTCCTTTCTCTTTTCATCCATCCCCCAGAATCCCTCCTCTGTTTTCCTGATTCCTGACAGAAGCTGGACTTACCATCAGCATCCAGGCTCTCTTTGTTTTGAACAACTCATGTCTGCTTGCTTTTGACTCCAGCGATGCTGCTCTGAAGAATTTCTACTTTGAAACCACCCTGGGGAGTAGACATATCTTTAAAGCAGCCTGGAGCAGCCTGGATACAGTCTGGGAAGTAATACTGGCACTCCACATACCTGGCCCTATTTCTGCTTTCAGTACTAACTCATGTCTGCCTGTATGATGCAATAGTTCAGTGAAGGTGGGTCTCCAGGACCAGCTGCTGTTTCCAACCACATCACCAGGCTGCCCTGGCTGGGAGGACTGCACCTAGTGCTTAGAGCATCATTGCAGGTTTAGAAACCCAGTCTCAAACAAAGGCACACGTTTTACTAGCGGTGATAGTGCTACTGCCAGGTTGGGGACAGTGGGAAAGCACAGGGAAAGCCTGTGCAGAACGACAGCTGCCATTCTTAAACTGCTGAAGAGAAAAGCGGTCACATCCCAGCAGAACCCTGAAGCACAAGCTGAAGAACAACAGCACTACTGGTAAAAGCTGGAATAAGAAACTAGTTCTCAGAATATTTAGTGGAGATTTTGAACTGAAAGACATTGCTGATGAGCCCTACCATCACTTGTGATCGGTCAGGGCCCGAATTTGTGTTCCTTCTCTTACAAGCAGTCCTTTGTGAACACAAGATGTCAAGGTAGAAGATTGATGTCTCTTAGATTATCTTGTTATCTGTGGCTTTTGCACCAAGTTCTCCTAGCTAAATAACAGCAAGGAAATAAGCTTTCATTAGTGTTCAGTCTAAAAAAAGATATGCACAAATAGCACATGATCAGACAGTTAGAAAAAACCACAGAGCTACAGCGTTACTGATATTGGAGTCCCTCTCTGATGGGTGGCTAGGCAGATGTGTGGGCAGATGTGCAGTCAGATGTGGGACTATGTGCACTGCCAGTGGGTGCGCAATGGCCGGCTTTATGGACTGGTTACACACAAGGCAGGGAAGTACTTCCTCTATAGTAGCCTACAGGCATACTACTTGGAGTAGTGAAGACACACGATGAAATGGAGGAGGTCTCATTGACACCATTTACAGATAGGGAAGTCTGTAGCTCATGTTGGTTTCATAGTAAGTCTTTCTATCTCCCAGTTCCCACGGGGCCACCCAAACCACTGAAACATTCCTTGGTAGTAACAGCAGTAGTGCAGAGTGAACTGGCTCCAGTTCCACTGGTCTGGACAGTGGAGTGGGATAAAATAACCAGGCTGCTTTCAAAATGTAATCTCAGTGTCGAAATACCACACACCAGAACAAAGTGTTCACACCAGGTTTATTAGGGCACTGAGAGATCTGCCAGACGGGATGAGTCGAACATGCCTGAAGTGTTAACAGGTAGCTTTTCAAAATTACATCCTCCTTCTTAAGGAAATTAACAGATTAAAAATTAAAACAGTCTTTCTATTCTTTGTCTAAGGAACTGTCCTGGCTGGGAAACACTAGGAAACTTGGCTGGACAAGTTAGCCATAGAGCAACAAAAACTGAAGTTATCACCAAAATATTCAAAACCTAGAGGCAGTTCTACATAATGACCCTTTTGCAACCCAGTTCACAGAATCATAGAATCATAGAATCATAGAATGGTTTGGGTTGGAAAGGACCTTAAAGATCCAAGTTCCAACCCCCCTGCCATGGGCAGGGACACCCTCCACTAGACCAGGTTGCTCAAAGCCTCATCCAGCCTGGCCTTGAACACCTCCAGGGATGGGGCATCCACAACTTCCCTGGGCAACCTGTTCCAGTGTCTCACCACCCTCATAGTAAAAAAATTCTTCCTAATGTCTAGTCTAAATTTACCCTCTTTTAGCTTATACCCATTACCCCTTGTCCTCTCACTACACTCTCTGATAAAGAGTGCCTCCTCATCTCTCCTGTAGGTCCCCTTCAGGTACTGGGAAGCTGCTATTAAGTCTCCTCGGAGCCTTCTCTTCTCCAGGCTGAACAACCCCAACTCTTTCAGCCTGTCCTCATAGGGGAGGTGCTCCAGCCCTCTGATTAATTTTGTGGCTCTCCTCTGGACTCTCTCCAACAGGTCCAGGTCTTTTTTATGTTGGGGGCCCCCCATCTGAACACAGTACTCCAGGTGGGGTCTCACGAGAGCAGAGTAGAGGGGGAGAATCACCTCCCTTGACCTGCTGCTAATGCTTCTCTTGATGCAGCCCAGGACACGGTTGGCTTTCTGTGCAGCAAGCACACACTGCCGGCTCATGTTGAGCTTCTCGTCCACCAATACCCCCAAGTCCTTCTCCTCAGAGCTGCTCTCTATCTATTCTCTGCCCAGCCTGTATTTGTGCTTGGGATTGCCTCGACCCATGTGCAGGACCTTGCACTTGGCCTTGTTAAATTTCATGAGGTTTGCATTGACCCACTTCTCCAGCCTGTCCAGGTCCCTCTGGATGGCATCCCTTCCCTCCAGTGTGTCCACTACACCACACAGCTTGGTGTCATCGGCAAACTTGCTGAGGGTGCACTCCATCCCACTGTCCATGTCTCCAACAAAGATGTTAAACAACACTGGTCCCAGTACTGACCCCTGTGGAACACCACTTGTCACCGGTAAGTTCACCACACCTCATCTCAGTCTACCATTTCACACTGTCCTCAATATTCAGCAGACCTGCTTCCTATGCCACTGGGCCGTGCTTGTTCCTAAACTGCCTATGCAGCAGGGAAGACAGCACTTCTGTTACTCCAGGCAAATAAACAATAATGATGAAGTGACAGAAAACTGGAAGAGAGTCCTCAAAGAAAAAGCTGCAATGAGGCAACTTGTTTAGACATGAGAAAACCAAAAGAACACAGCTTCTTAAAGGTGCATGAAATCAGTAATGTCCAAATTCTAAGGAATGAAGAGCCACAATAGTGAACATAATATACTATATGGCCCACGGGCTCTACGTTGCTGTGAGAGGTGTGGTAAATCCTGCTGTGGCACAAGGCCCACGCCAGTCCCAGCTGTGATCTACACATCTGGCGTGGGGAAGCGTAGGTGATAGTCCAGCAGTTCTTATCTGTCTGAGCCATCTCTGAGAGGTCACTACCAGAGAGCACAAAGAGAGAAAGCTGGGGTCTCTGGAGAGCTGGATGGTCATGGCCACCTCATGTGCCAGCAGTTGTAGTTGTCCCCTCCTTTGCCAGGTTTAGGCAAACAGTTGTCCCCGTGGACAATGTGGTCCATGGACTACGGCAGAGATAGATCTTCTGAAGGAAAAAGGGAAGGTGTGAGACAAGGCCTTCTGCAACATTTCTGCAACCAGTTTGGATGGCTGCATATTACTCTTGTCACCTGTGTTTCTGAAAGATGGCTTCAAACTGAAAAGGGAGAAAGTGAAGGCTGAAAAGGACAGCGAGGGTATTGAGAACCTCACTCGTGGGAGGAGGTTAGATAGACGATATAGGCTTGTTCAGCCAGGGCTGAGGGGATGAAGAGTGCCATCTGCAAATAAGTTGAGGAAGAAGCTCAGCACCAAGAGTTTGGTAACTGTTGAGACTGAAAAGCAATGTTGTCACAAGTGAGATATCAGTGGCCCGTAAAGAACTTCAGCTGAAAATCATAAGTTTCCAAGCCATTAGAATGATCACGTTCGGGGCAGTTTTTGCAAAGGGGGAATTAGGTATAGGACAGGGATGAGACCAAGCCATCTGAGTGTTTTTAAGGTAGAGTTCAATAAACGAATAATAGTTTATACGAGGTAATGTCTGCAGTAGTTGGGAGGGGGAATTTAATGATTCAGGTGGTCCGTTCCATCCTATGTTTTTATGCACCCGCAGCCAACATTATTCTGTACCCACAGTGCACAGAATACTTCTCCCATCACTTCTAGTACAAGTGCTTTAATAAGAACAAACCAGTCAAAATCATGAAGGCTGTGAAAACAGCTAGCATGACTAAGAGATAATTTCACAAGCACAGCAGCACCTGTATAAGATCAACGCAAGACAGGAATCCAATCCAGATGTAAAAGCAACTATCAGCAGAGGGTACTGATTTACAGGAAGAGGGAGCTTTCTGCATAGCAGTGGTGTGAATTTACTACAGCTGCAATTTGATAAATAATCTCAAAAGCAAAGCTGTACAAAAGGCATTTGCGAATGCACCTTTTAATACAGGCAGCAGGAATGAGAGCCATGTGAGTATGAGAGCAGGATTGTAAAGACATCACTCACTTCTAGTGATGTTAAAGGCAGAACATGAAAAAGCACCAGATGCTCAACCAGCATAATAACAATGATGTTGAGCACAATTCTCACTAATCCAGGATTCACTTGGTGAAAGGAAGATGTATTACCTTTATTGGAAGAATCTGAACTGTTTGCACAGGCAAATGAGAAAAACAGATCAGTGTGGATGGATAGAAATTATTTTCCTTTAGAGCGAAGTCTAACCAAAGGGGACTGAGTTACAAACAACAATCATGAAATTACTAATTAGCAAGAGTGGCATAAAAAGCCTGCTGAAGCCAAAAAGGATTAGCAAAACTGCATGAATCAGTGAAGAAAAGTCCATCATAACAAAAAAGCCCTCAAAACTCTATGAAGGTTTTTTTTTCCTATTTCACTACTTTTATTTAGCATTCCAACATACACTGCCTATAATGTGCTGCTGCAGTGTCCAATCCTCAGACAGCCTCTAAATAAGCCATGTCATGGGATGAGATTATGTTTTTCACTAAACCCAAGAATTTAAAATCTGCAAATGTCTTGAGGGAGACCACATGCCACTGCCCTGGAAGTGAAGTCCTCTCCAGGGAGCCACTTTTCTTTTTCAATGTGCTGAAGCCAGGGGCATGAGAGCATTTTCTTTAGCACCATCTCCTTGAGTTTCTCTGCCTCCTTCAACCTGGACCAAAGCCAAATTCTAGTTTCCTCCCTGTGCTAAGACAACTTGCATGGTTTTGCTGTAGTTGTGTTTCTGTTTTTCCTTTGCTGAACTTTTGGCTGAATGACGGTGGTTTTGCTTTGGCAGATAGGGGTGAAGATCTGGTTCAAGACTCCCAGTTCTGACAGATTATCTCTGAGGAAGCTTCTGGAGTTGGAAGTTTTAAATAGGTTCCCTTGAATGAAATAACCTGTGACTTGCATCTGGATTTGCAGAAGAGAGAACATTGAACTGCAACCCTTAACACTGATCTTGGGGCAAATGAGTACTTCTTCTAAGGCCAGTGTGACAGTTCAGACTCTTGCACATATGTGTATCAGTAAATACCTGGGATAAAGAAACACATCTCCACACACAGAAACTGAAGAAACAAGCAAAAGTAATACAAGCTAAGGCTACTGCATTGTTCAGTGCACATCCACATTTGTTTTAATGATCATATGATTTCAGTAACACATCCTATGCAAAATACTATACTCGTTATTATATTCTGTAGGCTAAGGAATTGTGTTGCAAAGAAATTATGAGATGTTGATCTGTGACTAGGAGAGATCACATGGTGACCATCCAGCGTTTGCTAGCACATATCTTATAAGGAATAAGGCAGAATGCACACCATGGCAGCACCATAATATATAGTCATGCTTCCTCATGGCATGTCTTTTGTGAAACTGTATTGCTTTAACAGAAAGAGCAGTCTCTACTGGTGTAATTGATCAGCCATGGTGAGGATATGGCAGTCTGGAGAAGTTCCTAATGACTGGAAAAGGGGAAATATAACCCCCATTTTTAAGAAAGGAAAAAAGGAAGACCTGGGGAACTACAGACCAGCCAGTCTCACCTCTGTGCCCGGCAAGATTATGGAGCAGATCCTCCTGGAGATTCTGCTGAAGCACATGGAAAATAAGGATGTGATTTGTGACAGCCAACATGGCTTCACCAAGGGAAAATCATGCCTGACAAATTTAGTGGCCTTCTATGATGGGGCTACAGAATTGGTGGATAGCGGAACTGACATAATCTACCTGGACTCGTGCAAAGCATTCGACACTGTCCCACGTGACATTCTTGTCTCTAAATTGTGGAGACATGGATTTGTCAGCTGAACCACATGATGGATGGTTGCACCAAAAGAGTTGTGGTCAATGGCTCAATGTCCAAGTGGAGACCAGTGACAAGTGGTGTTCCTCAAAGGTCAGTACTGAGTCCGGTGTTGTTTAACACATTTGTGGGAGACATGACAACGGGATGGAGTGCACCCTCTGCAAGTTTGCTGACAACACCAAGCTGTGTGGTGTGGTCGACAGGCTGGAGGGAAGGGATGCCATCCAGAGAGACCTTGACAGGCTTGAGAGGTGGGCCCATGCAAACCTCATGAAGTTCAACAAGACCAAGTGCAAGGTCCTGCATGTTGGCCAGGGCAATCCCAAGCACAAATACAGGCTGGACAGAGAACAGATTGAGAGCAGCCTTGAAGAGAAGGACTTGGGGGTTTTGGTAGATGAGAAGCTCAACATAGAATCATAGAATCATAGAATCATAGAGTGGCCTGGGTTGAAAAGAACCATAGTGATCATCTAGTTTCAACCCCCCTGCCATATGCAGGGCCGCCAACCACTAAACCAGGCTGCTCAGATCATGATCCGGCAGTGTGCACTTGCAGCCCAGAAAGCCAGCCATGTCCTGGGCTGCATCAAAAGAAGCATGAGCAGCAGGTCAAGGGAGGTAATTCTGCCCCTCTACTCTGCCCTTGTGAGATCCCACCTGGACTACTGCATCCAGCTCTGGAGTCCTCAGCACAAGAAGGATGTGGACCTTTTGGAGTGGGTCCAGAGGGCCACGAAGATGGTCAAAGGGCTGGAGCACCTCCAATACAAGGACCAGCTGAGAGAGTTGGGTTTGTTTAACCCAGTGAAGAGAAGGCTCTGGGGAGACCTTCTAGCAGCCTTCCAGTAATTCAAAGGGGCCTACAGGAGAGATGAGGAGGGACTCTTCATCAGGGAGTATACTGACAGGACAAGGGGTAATGGCTTTAAGCTGAATGAGGGTAGATTTAGATCAAATATTAGGAGAAAGTTTTTTAATGTGAGGGTGGTGAGGCACTGGAACAGGTTGCCCAGGGAAGTTGTGGATGCCCCATCCCTGGAGGTGTTCAAGGCCAGGCTGGACGAGGCTTTGAGCAACCTGGTCTAGTGGAGGGTGTCCCTGCCCATGGCAGGGGGTTGGAACTAGATGATCTTTAAGGTCCCTTCCAACCCAAACCATTCTATGATTCTATGACAGCAGGTTCTTCACTGCACAGCCTGTAGGTATGTTCACAGCCACAAACTGATGTAATGGGTTTACCATCCACAGGGAAAAAAAGAGGAGGAGCATACCTAAGCCCTCACTTCATGGATAGCTCCAGTGAGAAAATGCAGTCTATGGCCTGCCTACATGGCTGTGATTTTCCTCTTGCCCTAATAACATTACTACACTGGGGATCTTGATTGGGCTGGTCACTTGAGCAGCCCAGTAATGACTAACACTTAGCAGCTTCTTCTCAAAGGCACACTATTGTTGTTCAGGTAAAGGACACTACTAGCCACCAGTGTCAGCACACCAATTTCTTTTCTGGGTCTTCCAACAGTCAGACCTCTTCCTCCTAGGAGCAGCTGCAGCCTCCTGTGCTGAGTCCTTCAGGCTATGCCGCTCCGTCTGAAAAAGAGAAAGATTTTAGTTTCCTGGATGACCTGTTCCTGAATGCAATTTCTGAACTCTCTGATAGAGCTCACCCAGTATCAGGAGAGGAGCAAGAGCTGAGCACTCATTCTGTGACATCCTGGAAGGAATAGGATGTGTAAGGAGAATACCTTAAGCTAATACCTCAGGCTAAGAGGTCTTGGTTTGAGGCGTGGGGCACTTAGGGGAAGAAAAGAAGCATTTGAATCCCTAGTGAATGCCAGTGCCATCTTCCTCCTTCATTCAGAGAAAAGAGTCTTGCCTTGCTTTATGCTTGCATATTATGATCTCCCCACAGCACAAACTGTATTCCAAATCCCAGCTACTGAGGACTGCCTGTTCCTGGGTGCATGTGAATTTCTCTTTCAGATACTTTCAATCTTCAAAATTGTTAAAGTGGTTTAGCAACATGCATGGACGAGCATCTCACACTAACTTGTGGGATACATCTAGCGCTTTTTATTGCAAATGTGTAGCCTGAACTTCAAGGTGCTGAGTGTCTACAGCTGTCATTGGCTTCCGTAAAAATTCAGTTGTCTAACTTGAAAACTCAGGACCACGTAGTCTGTCTTTTAAGTCTTCAATGAGGGATCACAAAGGGAACACAGACTTCATATAAGAGGGCCCTTGTAATTTAAATTACCACAACAATAATGTAAGAGATTCTTTTACTCCATTTTGAATCCTGACTTTAAATATGCTCTTTACTGAAAAAATAAAGTCTTTCTTAGCAATGCCCATTTTTTAATTCACTTGGCTTGCCTAATGTATTGCTGGAGAACTTGGAATTTAGAACCTGAATACTGTTTGATCACACCTGAATTGAGTGGCTCCTTCACCTTCCCTGGAAGCTCTATTTCAACAACATGTTCACTTATAAGGCACAATTTACTTAAGAAATTGTTACAGGAAAAACATTTTTCTGTAGTATTAGGACTCCCTCTAGTGTCATTATAACCTGGCTCTTTGGGGATATGTATGGACCACTGCAGGTTTGTGCTTGTTTTCGATGAAGACTACAGAGCATACATCTGTAACTTCTTTGTATCTGAGCTGTCTTTTTAGCTTTGGTCCACTATGCTGCCCCTCCACTCAGGAAATCCAAGTTGAATATTTGCCATCTGATACAGTGTTAAATTAAAACAAAGATGTCAAATTAAAATGTCATTTTAATACAACAGGTGTCGGGTCAATACTGCTTTATCTAAAGACTATCAATTTATTCTGTTTAGCTGGAGATCTTTACATTATTAGCACAGGACATCTCTCAACTACTTGCAGCCAGTGTTCAATCTTTCCTATCAGAATTACCCAGACATGTCTCCTGAGTGTTTGTTACTTATCCACAACAGTAACTTCAGCGTAACTTAGACAAAACTAAAGAAATCTGATAGAAGTGGTTTCAAGACATGTGGAGAGTTCTGGTTTTTTTTAACCAGTTGAAAGCCTATGGGAACCCCAAGGAAGTCTTAGCTGCAGCAGCAATTTGCAGAGTATTTTTGGTTAAAAATTGAATAGAAAGTGATCTCTAAAGTAGTTTCTGGTACCACATGAAAATTCTTTCTTCTCAGTGGAACCCTTCTCCAACCAAATCCAATAAAAAGAAGCTGACATGTAACGTATTATAGCAGCCAGTAACACCAGGCCTTCTGCTTTAACTAATAGTCTGATAGGCTGCCAGATGCAAACAAGCAGATCTCAATCATTAATAGGAAAGGATCTGTCAAATAGCTGAACATTTTTCACATTTGCACAGAAGTAGTCAGCACTAAGGTCGATTTCTGGATACGCAACTGGCATAGAGGAACAGGGGAGGAAGAAAGAACACAAGCAAGAACATTTTATACACTGGATTCCGCCTGTCTGAGTGCATGACCACTATTTTTTGTTTAGGAAACAAGTCCTGTCACGCTTTCAAGGCATAAGAAATCCTTAAGTAATAAAAGCCAAAGATGATAAAATAAAAATAATAAGTAATAAAAGCTTAACAGTTCTAAGCTGAAAGTGGGTAGATTTACATTAGATGTTAGGAAGAAATTTTTCACTGTGAAGGTGGTGAGACACTGGAACAGGTTGCTCAGAGAAATTGTGGATGCCCCAACCCTGGAGGTGTTCAAAGCCACGCTGGATGAGGCTTTGAGCAACCTGGTCTAGTGGAAGGTGTCCCTGCCCATGGCAGGGGGGTTGGAACTAGATGATCTTTAAGGTCCCTTCCAGCCCAAACCATTCTATGATTCTATGATGCTATGATAAAAAAACTCCAACTCCCTCCCCAAGGGAACTGCAGAAACAAAGTAAAATCAGATTTACATTTCTTAAGAAACCTAAGTCCTGCTGAAGGCTAGTAGCACTCAGGGTTGGAAACTCCTGAATGACTTAAGAAAATGTGGCTTAAAGTTATTGGCCATTTAGGCTTTTCACAAGATGTGGCCTTTCTCTTCTCAGAAGTTTCTTAATGTTTGTTCTAAATGACCACGGAGATTTCAGTCTGAGTCTCAGCATCACAGAGTGGTTGAGGTGGTAAGGCACATCTGGAGACTGTGTAGTCTAACTGTAAGAGTCGGTTAGAAAATCAGCCTTGTCATTAAGGACATGACACCCCCAGTTAGACTATAGGGTCCTTTCTATTGATTTGATGCGGCCTGGGAACAAGACTCATCTCGACAGGCCTGTTGCAGCAAAGTTAAGATACAATGAGAAAATCTCAAGGGTAAAAGTAAAACACAACTGCCACTTTCTGAGACAAAGGCGCGGCTGGCGTGAAAAGAACTTCTTTCCCCGGTAACGCACCCTGGTACTGGTACAAGATGAATTGATGAGGGACAGAGTGAAACGGTCTCGTTCCATGGCCCTGCCCTGTCCAAGACTATCTGTACCTTTGTAAGGACGGGAACAATGAGCTGCAGGTGCCACGGCTATCTAACCAGAAAGATGGCAGACACCGTGCCAAATGCTGTGACAAAATCTTTACCCTGAGGAGAACTTTCCTTGTTGTAATGTCATTATAATACCAGAACACACTTCCATCCCAAAGGCTACCGGCCTCCAAGGTAGAGGAGGAGCAAGGTGTGTAGTTTAGCATAAAAGCTCATCCCCTAGCAACCTAAAGTTGAAGCCTTCCCCACCAAGGAAGGACGATGATCGATTGTTAGGACCGGCGGGACGCTGCTGGCTCCGGGCCCGGGGGACGCCTTGGACCCGCGGTGGTAGCTATATTCCTCTTTTCCTCTTTTTACTTACGTTTCACTCCCTTTATCTATTGCACATCGCTTACGGACACAAAATAATAAAGTATTTGCTGTATTTACTGAAGCTAACCCCTTTTGGCGTGGTTGCCTTAATTTTGCACTTAAGAGACCTCAGCAAAGAACCACCACGAGTCCTTAGTGGACTGTGACATTTTTAATTGGCGTAGTCAGCAGGATTCCAAAATGACAGAGGGGTGCAGGTTGTGTGCAGTCTGTACTCGAACTCGAGTTGGGGTTTGGACTCTGTCTGTTGGGATCAGGTAATGAGATCTCTTAGGGCAAAAGGGGAAGCTGTCCTCATATGAATAGGTTGACTGCTTGGGGAAGAGAAGGGCGACACAGAGAAGCTGCGTGTGTGGAAACTAAGTTTAACCTCCCCGTAGTGGATTTGGTCCCTTCGCAATGGCAGAAAAAACTGATAATCTAAATCCTTTGCCAGTGAAAGATTGAGACTTGTTCTACGAGCTCCTGACGCTGCATGGTGCTTGACCATCCCCACCTGGGGAAGACTGGGCTCGAGGTAATTGGGCGAACCTGCAGAGCATAGTAGATCGAGTGAATTCCTTACAGAAGGAAGCCAAGGTAAAATCTGGAAAGGGTAAAGCAATAGTTTGTGCCGTTCTGGGTGCAAGCCTGTTGGCAGCAGTAGAGGATCGCCTTAAACGGCGTGGCCAAGAACAACAGATTATTGATTCCCTTCAAAATCTAGTAGGGGTCCTCCAAGGGCAACTGGAGAAAGAAAGAGAACATAACTTTTTCCTTAATACTGCTTTAGAGTCAGAAAAATCATCACTGGCCTTTGAGAGGGAAACCGGAGAAAAATTGGGAATTCAGATTGATAAACTTGTGATTAAAAATAATTGCCTTAAAACTGAGAATGACAGCCTTAAAACTGAAATAGACCATCTTAAAAGCCTGCTTGCTAAAGTGGAACGTAGAGAGAAGCAGCTGTTAGAAAAGCAACCCTCTGTTTCAGTCAAACAGATCCATAAGGTGCATCATCCAGGCCCTGGGACTTGGAATGGGGATGATGAGATTGCAGAAACCCCCGATTCCAACTCTCAGCTGTTTCCCTTATGTCCAGTAGTTGAAAAACCTATTATTGCAATTCCCATTGGACCTCGGAAAATATTAACAGAATTTCTTATGGATATCAGAGCCCAAATATCAACAATTACCGACGAAACGGCAGGAATTCTTGGCGTCAGGCCCAGCTGGCATAAATCAAAATTCAAAGGAATTGATGGTGTGGTAAGGGAGTGCCCTACTGAAAAAATTACACTCTGGTTACCAGGGGAACAAAAATTGACTAAAGTTAAAGTATTGGTGGGCATGGCACAGGATAATATTTTAGGTTTTGATGTACTGCATAGACGAACCTGGAAACTCCCAGATGGAAGTGTATGGAGCGCTGGAGGGTTAACTGTTGATTCTGATACAGCACTGAATGAAACAGACACAGTCCAGTTGTGCCTTTTAGAAACATCTATGCCTTTACCACCCTCTAAAATTACCACTGATGTTCATCAGTACCCATTGTCAACAGCAGCATTTACAGGGACTGACGGGGTGGTAAGAGATTTGGAAAAAAGAGGCATTATTGAAAGGACTCGCTCGCCTTATAACTCAGCAGTGTGGCTAGTGAAAAAACCGACCAGGCAAAATTCCAACACTGCACCTTTAACTGCCACAGTTCCAAACGTTGCTGAAACAGTAACATTAATACAGGGAGCAGCTCATACTTGGATGGCTGTCCCAGATGTTCAAGACATGTTTTTTATGATTCCTCTCTGGGAGCAGGATAAAGCACAGTTTGCTTTCACGTGGAGGGGAACTCAGTGTAATTTCAACAAGCTTCTGCCAGGATACAAACATTCACCTACAATTGCCCATGCTGCACTTGCTAAATTTTTACAGGCAGTTTCACTCCCTGAAGAGGCAAAATTAAATCAATACATAGATGACATTCTAATTGGAGAAAATTTCCTTGAAAAGGTGGGAGAAGCAGCAGCAGCAGTCTGGCAAGTACGATGTAAAGCAGGAACTGAAACCTCACCGAAAAAAATGTCAGGGACCAAACAAAGAAGTGAAATTTCTAGGTACTTGGTGGATTGCATAAGCACAGCAATCCTGTCAAACAATTATGATTGTTCTAACAATTAATGGAAACTTTACAAACTGGCCATGGCGGACCAAAGAGACCTTTACTGTTCAGCTTGACTACATTTAAAGAAACAGGACAGAAATACTCTGACAGCTAAAACAACTGCCCAAAGGTCCATGCAAAACCCAGAGAATCCCCTGTTGGATTTTATGCCAGACAACTAGTGTCAGTAAAAATGTCTCAAATTGGAACAGCAACATTGGTGCTGAAAACTCCACTAAATACATATGCATGGGTAGCCTCCGATGCCCTGGAAAAGGGATGCAACATGAATACTTGTTGGATCATTCTATCATTTTTATTTCTTCTGCCTCAGGGAGGCAAGCTCTGTTTTATTGTTACAGGAGAACTCCGAGGGACAACAAGGAGTGGGATGAACTGCCCATGAATGATGATTTGGAGGTCTAAATTCTAAAAGTGACCAATCATATAATTGGACTTAGAATACTTTTCTGCATCTTACCACTAATCTGCAACCAGAAGCCTTCCCCACCAAGGATCGACGACAATCGATCGTTAGGACCGGCGGGACGCTGCTGGCTCCAGGCCCGGGGGATGCCTTGGACCCGTGGTGGTAGCTATATTCCTCTTTTCCTCTTTTTACTTACTTTTCACTCCCTTTATCTACCGCACATTGCTTATGGACACAAAATAACAAAGTTTTTGCTGTTCAGCTGAAGCTAACCCCTTTTGGCGTGGTTGCCTTAATTTTGCACTTAGAGATCTCAGCAAAGAACCACCACGAGTCCTTAGTGGACCGTGACACTAACCCCTCCGCTCAAAGTAGTGTCACCGACAGCATCAACAGCTCAGGTCTGTGTCCTGTCAAGTTTTCAATTCAGTAAAGGGCGGAGATGCCACAGTCTGTCTGGGCAAGCTGTTCCAGTGCTTGATCACCCTCAGCGTGATGAAGATTTTTGTGTTTAAATTAAATTTCCCGTATTTCAGTTTGTGCCCATTAGCTCTTGTCCTTTCACTGGATACCTCCAAGAAGTCATGCTCTCTCTTCTTCACATGCTCCCATCACCTGTTCACAGATATTGACGAGATCCCATTGAGCCTTCTCTTCTGCAGGCTGAACAATCCCAGGTCTGTCAATCCCTTCTCGTGTGTCAGAGTGGATTGCTTTCTTTGGAGAAGAGGTAATTTTGAAATGAGGATACTAAAAAAATGACTACTTTGGTTAAGGAAAATGTTCATTGAGTGCTGAGTTACTCACTAGAGTTACACGTAACACGCTAATTGACTGATTACATTTTTCTGACTGTATCAGTGCAGCTACAACATGGAATAGATTTTAAGTTTCACATATCCTAAAATAAATGCATCATATTCCCAAATTTCATCCTATACTATGAATCATGGGGTATTTTTAAAAAAAAGTCTCATTCCTTTTCACAAAAGTTTCTTAACTTGGTAAGCTCTGTAACCAGTGGGATACCTTCAAGCACATCTCTGATTTGTTTTCCACTCCTCTGACCTCAGGCCACCAGCTAGCGAACCGATCCAGCACGGAACCGTGCCTGCTTGCACAGCGTCCTGTGTGTGGCCTCTCCAGCCCCGCATGTGTTCCTGGGCTCTGGCACTCCCTGCCCCTCTGTGGCTGCATTTAGCCCCCAAACACCTCGTATGTATGGGATACTCCCAATTTACCTACCTCTGCCTCATCCAAGCAGCCCGCTGCGCTATTTTTTTCCTAATGTGGTTCTGAATATTGCTTCCCAAGGCCTGCAGTGCCGGTGATGCTGTGTTTTCTGAGGTGTATCCAAGGACCCTCATGGCAAACCCCTCTGCACAGGGTTAGGGAAGCCAGGCACTCCAAGGTAGCAAAACATTAAGTCAGATCTGTGCAACAAATGAATGGTGCAAAGGTGATTCTTTTTCCCCAGGCTTCTCCATCACAGCACTGAGTTCAACTGTTGCACACTTGGAGGTCTGCTTTTTGCTTTTCCAGCCTCAGTCATGCTATCGACAGTTACTCTACGTTAAATCCTTTTTTTTGCCCCTTCTTGTTCACATCTTAGACTGACACTTTTTTACAGTTGCTTGTCCAGGTTTTCACAAATCTTCTTTGAGTGCCAGTCTGAGGAGAATCAAGTTTATTAGGCCTCTGCCTTTGTGATCTTTAATAAAGCTGCTAAGTGACATCTGAGTGAAGATCACTCCCCTTGATTTCCATCTGGACATGGTTCCCCCCTCCTGCCATGTACGTTATTCTACAACTGTAAAGACAGCAAAACTTGCCAAAAATCCCTATGGCAAACGTAGACTAAATGATGACTACAAACCTCTGAGGAAGAGAAGAACCAGACGGCTGACCCAGAAAAGAGATTCACTTTTCTTTCTGCAGTTTTGGAATATTATCTTGGTTACTTACTCTGCTTGCTTAGTGTCAGATTTCAGGTCACAAATTCCAGTCCTATGTGTAAGGGAGTAACAAGTTAAAAAAATAATCGACCTGTTGAGACACATTGCAATGCACCGTGCCAGCTGATAACATCAGAGAAAATTTTATGACTGCAAAGCCGCTCCTGGCATGGGCGAGGTATGTAACTGCAGGCATGTCTGCATATTTGAACTAAGTACGGTAAGTGGGTTATACACGAGTGGTTCGAGTGTGCTCTTTAAAAGATTTTCTAAACTGAAACCTTGTGCTTTCAAGCACAGGACACCAATGAGGATGTGTGGAATTCAGAACTTTGTCTGATGTAAATCCTGTACTGGTTAAAATAATCTCAGTTTCTGTTCCAAATTCTTTGTCTACCCATTACCTATTTCTTCTATAAATAAGTATTTCTTTATGCACAGTATACAAATACTATGAGGCCGCTCCAGGAGCGACTTTGGGGGCCCCTCCGAGCAGCCTCCTCTCGCTGATGGGCAGGCCCGCGAGGGGGTGCGCAGCGGGTGAGCGCTGACCACAGCTGTAACCTGCACCTGGGCCCCAGCTCCCCTCCGTGCAAAGGCAAACCACAGCCGAGAGGAGCGCCAAGCCTGGCCCTGGGGGCTGGCAGCCCGCGGACCCCTGCAGCCTTCGTCCTCGGGGGTTTGTCAGACGTGAGCAGCAAAACCCTGAGCCCGGCCCAGAGGCACTGATGGCTAACGTCACCCCCTGCACGAGGCCTTGCCACTGCGGGTAACCTCCCCGCCCTGCGTTGCCTGGGGGGACCCGCCACGGCGCAGCTGCCGCGGGGGAGGGCCGGGCGGGGAGGCTGCGAGCCGCCGGGGAGGGCCGGGGGGCTGCCGCGCCCCGTGAGGGGCGGTGCGCTGCCCCATCTCCCGGCCCGGGCCGGTGTTTCTGGAGCGGGGGGCGGGACGCGGGAGCAGCCGCGCTGTGAGGGGGGAGGGAGAGAGGGAGGACGGACGAGGCCGTCCTGAGGCACCGGGCTGGGAGTGCCGCGCCGGGGCCCCCGCGGGAGCCGCCACCGGGGCCGGGGCAGTGACGGCTCTCTCGCCGCTCCCCAGGGCCGAGCCCCGTCCCCCGCCCGGCCTTGCCGCCGCCGGTGGTGCCCGGTCGGGCCGCGGCACCTGCGCGGGGGTGGCAGCGGCATGGCGGGCGGGCGGGGGGCCAGCGTGCCCGCCGCTCTGCTGGTGCTGCTGCTGGCGCTGCTGCTGGCCGCCAGCCGCCCGGCTGTCGCAGGTAGGGCTGCCCGCGGGGTGCCGCCATGGCGGAAGGCGCGGCTGGCCTGGGGGCCGGACGGCCGAAAGGCACCTGCGCCGGGCGGGGGAAGGGGTGGTCTGGCGCTGACTGACCGGCCGGCCGCGGCGCCGTGAGGAGGCGCGGGCCAGGCAGGGGCTGTGCT
Organism: Pterocles orientalis; assembly: GCA_011057875.1. Classification (NCBI taxonomy): domain Eukaryota; kingdom Metazoa; phylum Chordata; class Aves; order Pterocliformes; family Pteroclidae; genus Pterocles; species Pterocles orientalis. Next base: position 1,885,723 of record WKFP01014176.1, on the reverse strand, counting down.
GTAGGTCTCCGGCGGGGCTTTCGCCTAATGAGGGCTTGACGCCGGCGGCCCCGCCAAAAGGAGCAGCCAGCCCGGGGGTGCCCCGCTGCCCCGACCCGGCGGAGGGCGGTGCGGCGGGGAGGGCGGTGCGGCGGGGAGGCCCGTGGCCCAGCCCCGGCGGGTGGGGCCAGCAGCAGCCGCGGCCCCTCGGTGGCCGGAGGGTGCTCGGGGCGCTGGCTCTGCGGGGAGGGGGGATCGTGGGTGGCGTTTCTGTGAGGGTGTAGGTGTCCCCTTCTTTAAAGGAGAGGCCGATCCTGTCACCTGGGGCTTCAGCCTGTGGTGATGCCTGTTTCCATTCCTACAGCGGAGGGGCCGGGACTTGACATAGCTAGACCTTCTAATAAAAACGAACAAAACCCAAGCAAAGTGGATAAGCCCCCCACCCCTTTTTTTTCTTGCAATCATAATTGTAACGTATCACGAGGAAAATGCTGAGGAAAGAGTGTTCCCTGTGTTTCCTTCCCCTGCATTGGCATGCATGTAAACTGGCAGTCCTGACAGGTGGCAGCTGCGGGTATCTGGGGTTTTTGTTTGGCATCTAGAGTCAGCTGTCTTATTTCTGGCTTTTTAAACATGCGAGGAGCCTGCAGCTCTCACTGGTGGTGGTGGACATTAAGGTGCAGGTCTCGGGCAGTCACCAGAACCATCAGGACTGTCAAAAACTTCAGCTGGAAATTTATTCTCCTTGTCCAAGTAAATTATAATTGGAACATCAAAGGCTGGTAGTCAAGTTTATTATCAAAATACTTTTTAAAAATAATGGACTAGCAGACAGTTGTATGCTTTTTCATACCCTTTGCAATCGCATGTGACGTGAACTAATTGCCATAACTCCATATCTTTAGAAATGTTGAATGTCTTGTTGGTTTCTGTGATTGTAAGGTAGAAGTTTTCACTAGGTAAGAAGCCTGGTTAGAAACAAACTCCTAATGTTTAATTGTAACTTAAAAAATAGTTCTCAGTTCTTCGGAGATTAATGAAGGCTATATAGGTAGTTTTTCTTACAGAATGAATTTCAGATATTACAAGTGAAATACATCTCTCTTGTCTTTCCGAGAGAGAATTTCAGTGTGTGTAACTCTGAGTGATCTCACTGGTTTTGCGAACAAAAAGCCTGCATGCAGAGTTAAGGGGGATTTTTTGGTTACTCATAGAGATGCCTCAGAGCTATCAAGGTTGTCGGGGAGATCTGATTGCCACTGAAATTTCCCTAGTAATAGTCGTGTTGTCTTAAGTGTCATGATGAAGGGTTTTGTCGTTGATTTTGCTGACAGTACTGTTAGGCCAAACAGTACTGCTTTGAAAACGTGAAGCTGACAAACCGCTTATTCCTTCCTCACTATTGCAGTAGTGTCCTCTGTCCCCGGCTGTTACAGATGGTCCAAGGCAAAGGCACAGCAAGAGGGTACATTTCCAAACTGCAAGGTAGGGGCATCACCAGTGAAGCCAGCTGCTTCTCCTTATGCTAATCTAGATGGCAGCAGTGCAGGATGCTCCAGCCTAGCTGCCTTCAAGCTGAGCTCTGCCATGCCATATGGACTGGCATCACTACCAGATCAGCTTGTTAAATTGCAGCTCTCCTCTCTTACTCTAGTCGCTACTATAGCTACAGCTGTACCCAGAGACAGAGTTCCTGCTCCCAAAAATCTTAAGAGTGAAATGGAAAACCAGTTGAAGGCTGGAAGAAAAAAAAAAAAAAAGCATGAACAGCTTCTTACAGGCAGTGAACTGGAATTTGGTGTTAAGTGGTTTTCCCAACTCTTCAGTGTGTTCCTGTGACAGAAACAGAAACTGACATCACCTCTGTTCATTTGATGTTCAGTGCTTTAACTACAGGACCATCTTTTATTTGGAAATCATAGAATTGTAGAATGTTTTGGGATGGAGGGGACCTTCATACAACATCTCGCTGGTATGTAAAGCATTTGTAGATGCAACACAGGGATGTTCCTCACTGTGTATATTTTAGGTGAGTGTAAGAGGCTTACATAATGTTTGATTTACCCACAAAATCTCATTGTAAATCCTGCACTGAGAAAGTGTGAAACAACCCTGAGAATTCAATTTTGAATAATGGTTACATTGGCCTTAAAGGGCATTCCCAGTGAATCTGGCAGCTCCCTTTTCCACTTCCATTTTTCCTGTGCCCCTTACATACTGTCATGGCATCCGCTACCAGCTTAGGTAAAAGTACAAAGATAGAAGCAGTGTTTTTTTATTTTGAAATGTCCTGTTTTGGTTCTTTGTTTTCTGACATTCAGCTGTATTATTTCTGCTCTATGTCCTTGTAACAAAGCTTCATTAACCAAACTCCTGTTTCGTGAAGTATCAGCACTGTGTTTTGGAAAGTGTAAGATCTGTAAGCAAACCACATTACCTAAGGTATTCTGTGGTACTGATAGCGCTGTTCAGTCTCACCAGTTGAATTTGATCGTACCCGTGATGCAGCAAGTACTGAGTTAAAAAAGGAACATTCAAAATATGGTTCCATGTAGCTGTAAGGGAAAATGAAGAAGCCGTGAGTGCATTTTTATTTATGAGGATATATTTTCTGAAGGTTTTTTCCCCCAGGTGATTATCAGGAAATGCTGCTGAATTAGACTGAAAGGAGGTTCGCTTTTTCCTCCCCCTGCAAAAGTGAGAGGCATTGAGATTCGTTGTAAAAGGGAAAACCGTCATCAGCATCAGATTACACCTGTGTAAGAGCAGTCTTAATTTTGTCATGCTTATGAAATTTTAGTTAATACTTTAAAACCCGTTCAATCTAGTTTTAATGGGCAGTCACACAGACTAAGGTTTTCTAACATGAAGTCAGATTTCAATCAGAAACTAGAGAAAAATCAGCTACTGGTCTGACTCTTCACCACTGTTCAAAAGCAAAAAGCAAATATGAAGGTAATTATTGTCAAGTTTTATTTTTCTAACTTCTAGTTTACTTAACCTTTTTTACTTCTAGAGTATGGAGCTCCTGACAACTCTGTGAAACCCATGGCAATTTCTTTTACTATTTCCATTGTATTTTAAAAAATGGTGATTACTGATGTTTTTGCAGACCTTTCCAAAGTTCCAACAAAATGTTAGCCATGTAAGATATTTCGCCTGAAACCATTATTTTTCAGTTAGGACAGCTTCATGTAATTAATTCTTTTTATCCTGTCTTCGTAGCTTCTTTTTCATACCACTTGGAGAAGTTTATTTCAGAAGCTTTATTATAAATTAATAACTTTTACAGTAATTCTGTGCGAGTTCTAGAACCCAATATCTATTTTTTAAAAGTGTATCTTCTGAGTTGGGATTCTCCTATAGTCACAATGGTTTCAAACATAATAAGCAGATTCAAGGTGAAAGAAGGAAATACAACTAGAAAGGGAAATAAATGTGTGAATCACAGAATTTCGGAACAGATACTTGCAGCACGTGAAAGAATCACTTTGGCTCAGTTCTGATAAATGGTTCTAGCTAAGTTCCTCAGCACAAAACTGAAGCATGCTAAAACTACAAACTTTTGTGGGAGTAGGGTCAGCATTTGTAGAGCGCACTAGGGAATTCACTTTGGACAGGACTGACAGCTGTGCTGGTGGTGCAGCAATTGAAGTTTTGGACCTGTGTGCGGAGCTCTGTTAGTGGGAAGGAGCTAGAGAAATGGTTTGGTTCTGTGGGACAGCTCTAAGCATGTTTATAGTACAGAATGTGAATGCATGCAATTGCAAATGTATTCTCTAATTCAGCCTTTTTTTCTGGCAGAGGGCTGTTAAAATCTTGTTACATTGGGTACCTGGAATTTGCTACTCTTTCGTTAATATCCTCTCTCTTTTCAGTCTCTGTCCACTGAAACTGTACAGAGTAAACAAGGCTTTTAGAAGTTATTAATATCACCACAGCTTATTTATATTTGGTGTTAGTAGGCTCTGAACACTTGTAACCATCACTCAAATCCTATCCCAAGGGAGAGTCTTGTCGTATTTATGTTGGAGGTTGCATACAGTTTTTCCTGTGGTTTAGGGGAACAACGTTGGCACTTGCATCTTCGTCCATTGGGACCTTCATATTTTATCTTAGTTACAGCAGAAGCTATTTGGGACTCAAGGCATCTCACATTGTTTGCCTAACATTTAGTGCATAAAGACCCTTGATGAGGGTTCAAGCAGTACTATCATGCAGCCTGAAAGTATTTTTACTGTGTAGAAACCTGCCTTCGTCTCTGAATTGCACAACCCCTCCACCTCTCACTGGAGCACCCTGAAAGACTTGGTAGTGCAAAAGAGGTGTATCAGTACAAGAACAACTGCACTGTTTTGAGGATGAAGGCACAAAGGCGGAGAGAGGCGATAGAGTTACTCCAGTTGGGTTTCTCTACAGGCCTGAAGTGAGCTCTTGCAGAATGTGCTTAGAAGTCTAATGCTAGTGTGAAAAGGTCTGCTCTCCAAAAGAAGTCTCACCTTTTTCAGCAACCACAGGGAGAAACGGGCTGTAATCTTAGCCAGAGCTTCTGCTTGAACATTCAAAATCGTAGAGGGTCAAAAATATGCCTGAATTTGTCAACAGACATAGAAAACCAGTGTCATCTGGAAGATTAATATTTATCTGAGCTACCTGTGCCTGTTGATTTCTGTTCCTGTTACACTTTTGTGAATGAGCCACAGAGGACAAATCTCCAAGATATAAATCTCAGCTGGATGATGGGAAGCTTATTCATTCAAATAACTAAAACAGGTGTTGCCTCTACATATACTAGAGGTCATGAAGCTGGTACTTCACCAGTCACAACTGATGTCGTATGCACTTGTTACACTTTGTCTGAATGTGCTGTTAGGATGGATGAAATAACCTTTATTTTGACTTTTTGTTTTTCATGTAGAAAGATAAGTACCTGTATTTTCTTGAAGGGACGTTGTAGAGTTGGAGTGTCTTGGGAAGGATGCGCATCAAACATCAAGCAGATAAGGACCTTCTCTCTGTTTGGGGCTCCTAGATACCAGTGCAACATGGGACAACAATAGATCATAAGATAGCATGTTCAAAATCAGAGAATGCTATTTTTCCCACCTCCTTCTCCTTAATTCTTTTTTATACAGACAGCCTGTAGAGTTCACTGATACAGATTATTAGTGAGGCCACTGCAAGGACTGTGATCCCAGTTTAGGGGTTACTGTTGACTTGTCTTTGCAGTGGAGAGCAAAGAAGCCAACAAAACCACTTGGCACAGCAGGTCTGGAGTTTGAAGAGGATCCTGACTGAAAAAACATGCACTATGTTAGACTTAATACTATATCTGTTAAAATGCATCTCTTCTCTTTTTCATCTGGCATGAACATAAAAAGCTTTATGGATTACAGAGTATAAAAGTCTTTCTGAGTTACTAGTTCAGGCACAGTAGGGAACACCTTTCCATATGACTTTCTTTGGGAAGAAGGTGCAAAAGGGATCCGAAGAAGGAAAGGATTGAGATTCGTGGAGTTTTGGCTGTTTCTTGTCCGCAGTGGCGACCAAAAGGAGTTGAGCAGACATGAAGTCTGCATTAAATTACTTCCAATTAAGAAGTAAGCGTGGAATTGGACTAGTCCTAGTCTTCCTTATGATCGCTATGCATTGCTGAGAAGATATGTAATCTAGTCTGAAATGAGAAATACTGTCAGAAAAAATGGGAAAAAAATTTAAAAAATCAATTCTTTCAGTTATCTCTTTAGTCTTGAGTTTGTTGTTGGATGGATGTGCATAGTTTGTGATAACTGTGTAGTGAATCTGAGTTAGGTTTTCTGTAGATACATTTCTGGGGTTGTTACTTTTGGCAGTGGAGAAGAGACAAGGCTTTTATTGCTTTGTGCTTTGAGTACGGAAACGGAGGGAAAAATTATTCAAGGTGTAGCTGTTTGTTGAATTTGATGGATGTTTTTAACACTAGAGAACTAAAGCTGAACAAAAGGATAAAATGCCAGCCTAGTACCACTACTAGATTACGAGTGAAGAACCCTTTGCTCTGTGATTATGAAGACTTTTGCTGTGTCTGGCCTTGTTTCTCATGGTTGCTTTTAAGAAAGGTGCAGACAAAGGTGGTCAGGAATCTTCAGTAAAATTACTTAAAACAAAATTCTCAGAACTTGAACTTCCTACATGTACGTTATCAGTTATGATGGAAATATTCAGAAGGATTTATAGCCCTGATGTGGCATTTCTAGTCAGAGTTGAGGGCTGGCTCTAGGGGAGAAGGAAGAGAGATGGGGACCACAAACTAGCCAGGAACTCAGATGGAACAGATCTTTAAATTGGCATCCCAAGTGATTATGCCTCTATTTTTTTGAGCCTTTGTGTATCTGTCTATGTCCATGAGTGGACATTATAGCCGACATAGATCGAACTCAGGGCACTACATCCACTTTTCCCTTTGAGGTGTAGGGTGGTTACAGAATAGGTTATCTGCCCAGGCACTCCAGAGGAATTGTTCTCTATATGATATTCTGTATTCACCTGTTTGAGTAGGAAGGGAGCTTCAGGTCCGGTGATGTTGGTTGAACTCCACTTGCTTTCCATCACGTCACGATCAACATCAGATGCTCCATGACAAAATGTCCCCTTTTCAAAAGCTATGGGACCAGATTGATTTTGAGGTCACTCATAACACGGTTTCAGACAGAAATAATTCTAAAAATGTCTGCTCTAGAGGAACTTCATTGCTATACTATAACATACTGCTTAGTTTGGCGGGTATTGAAGCAGAAATCATGCCAAGGCACTGTAGGTGGTCTCGGCCCAAGATCTCATTTAGTACTGGATCAGTGCCTAGGCTGAGGTTGAGTTTCCTGCCCTAGCTTCAGTGATGGATTCTGACTCTGAAGTGTTTTATGGAAGGCAAAAGCTTTAACTTACGTTTCTTTTTTCTTTTCCAGGAAATCAATATATCATATAAACACTAAACTGTTTCCCAGTGGTACACTGCAAAATATTGACTCTGAAGCTTCATTTCTTGGTATTCTAAATTGCACTTAATAATTCACAAATAAGTTTATCTCTCTACTCAGTTTCCGCCCCAAAAATCAAATAATTCCCCCCCCCACACTTAAGCCTAATGAAAATATGGTGTCTTTAAATGTTATTTTCAAATTCCATCAGCAGTCATTAGTTTTGATTCACAAATTCACCATTGAAATTGGGGGGCTGTGTTACAGGGATTGTAACGAAACTTTTGGGATATTAACATCTGTGAAAACTTTGGATTTAATTTGTTATTTTTTGAGGAGCTTCTCTGGTAAAATTATGATGAAATCTCTTACTTGCCAGTTCTGTGGGAGTGCTAGGATGTAATGTAGCAAAACGAATGTAGCAGCTTCTTGGAGGCTCGGTAGATTGAGGAGAAGGGTCCGTCTTTTTGAGGTGAAACCTTCTTGTACCCGTAACATTATACTCATGTTCTGATGTTACTACAATGGCTGAACGAAATGGTGTAGTCTTTTGCTTAAGACAGGCTATTTCAGACACAGTGAGGTTATGCTTCCTGTGATTTTCGGGAAGAGAGTATCATTGTGCCTCATTTGCTGAGATGGAGGTCAAGGGACTTCTCTCCATTACCTGTGTTATTGGGTCCAAAGCTCTATAGGGTAGGGACAGTGTCCTATAGTCCATCTGTACAGGAGATAGAACAGTGACAGTCCTAGCCACTGCCATAATATGAATTTACCATAATATGAAAATTACAAACATTTAACCTCTTTCCTGGCTTATTAGTAAAATTTAGTTCTCCCTTATATTGAGGTTTGTCTCTGGTTCTGTTATTACAATACTTGCTTTAAAAGGGAGGTCTTTGTTAATGCCACAGTAGTAACATTTCTATATACAACAAACAGCATTGGTTCTCTTACTGTGTAGATTTTATGGAAGACGTGTAAGGTATATTAGAGCTATTTGATGAAAGCTCCTTTTATGCTAGAAGCAAACTGGTGAGGAAGAATTCCTTTTTGTTCAACTTAGAACCAATTTTTCTGTGCACAGTAGTGACTCTTCTTTTGCAAGAAGTATGCATACTTCAGTAGTCTAAAAATCTTGCCTAAGTTTCTCTGGGTACTTAATAGGACAGACTGTTACATAGCTTTTGTCCTTTAGGTTTGCTGAAATCTTATTCGTGGGAAAGCCACTTAGAATTTCTGTGTATACTACAGCAAATTTTTAGATACTGTTAAATGATTGTTTCATGAAACAGCTGGTTAATGAGCCCTTTGATTTTGTACTTGGTAATGTGCAGAATCCAGTTCAGAGTGATTTAAAGCCACACTTTGTGAAAGTCATCAGAGTGTGTTAGATTCAGCAGAGACAGCTAAAATAGAGACGAGAACAATTAAACCTCTAAAGTTTTCTGCAGTTATGCTTATTTTGAAAAAGAATTGTGATAAAATGAGAAGATTGTCTCAGGATGAAACTAAAAGCTGCAAAATAAACGTTTAACTGGTGGCATCCTTAAAGAATTGTGTCCAAACACAGCTGAAAGCATCATAAACTCTGGCAGATGTAATGTGAGAACAGACAGGCCTGGAAAAAAAAGAAGGTCAAGGATTAGCTAGCTGAAGGAATCAGAGCTTTTAGTAAATCCTTCTTAAATACATCAAGAACAAAAACCCTGCAGAGGGTCTGTGCAGCCTGTTGATTAAGTTATCAGTATAAAAGAAGCACTTGGAAAGGGCATGACTACTGCAGAAAAGCTAAACGAAATGGTGTTTACTGCTAATTGGGAAGATTCCCAAACTGAAATTCCATTTTTTTTTTTGGGGGGGGGGAAGGGGGCGCAACTAGAGGGTACATAAAGGGTGGCAAATTTTATGCCAGTGTTTAAAACAAGAATGACGAGGGGGCTGTAAGCATGACATCCACACCATTCAAATGTATACGTGCTGTAACAAAGGATAAAAGCTGCAGAAGTAAGTAGGATCAACTTGGGAAGGGTTGGCAGGATTTCTTTAAAGATAAGTTCTTCTTGACATACCTCTTGGATTTTTCTTGATGGGGGCGGGAAAGGTGTCTGAGATTTAGATTCCTGAAAGGCTTTTGTTAAAGTTCAACATCAAAGGCTTTTGAGCAGAGGCTGGATAGGAGTGAAGGGCTTTGTGTATTAAGTAGTGGATTAAAAGGTAGGAGGAGGGGTAAATGATTGATTTTGTTATACATAGGAGGGAAGTTAAACAGAGTTTTTGGGGGTTCAGGCTTGGGATCTGTGCTGTTTGTTCAGTGTGGTAATAATGGGGATGGTAAAGGCAATGAGTAGTCAAATGAGAAAGTTTGCTGGTGTTACTGTTCTTCAGGGCAGAAAGGATGGGAGAAGGGAGTGAAGGATACCTATACAGAACTGAGTGACTGGCCAGCAGGGCAGCAGGGGTGGTTGGAGGCTGCATACAGGAAACAGGAGGGTGTTTGAGCCTGGAAAAGAGATGGGTGACAACATATGAGAGAGCCATGCCGATGGCAGGAGACCTATGGGTCTTCTCATCAGAGATGACAGAGGATGTTTCTAATGGAGACATAAGAGCATGTTGTAGATGAAGATGTTTCCAAAGAGAAACTAGAGGAGTACTTCAGAGAGAAATCCTTTGGAAGTTACAAAACAAACTGACTGACAAGCTCAGGAAAACACCTGAAATGAAAAAAAAAGAATATTTGAGGGACAGTATTAAATATGATTGTGCTGTTATTATGATTCCCTGCTGTCACTGTTGGTGGTAGAATACTGGGCTGTATTCATGTCTTGTCCATACTGGTATGGTCACTGGGCTCTGATCCAGTTGATTGGACTGGTGAATTTGATAACTGAGATCTATTTTCATTCATACATAATAAGTATATAGAGAGTTAATTTAGCTGTAGGTAAGAAAAAAAGATTTTTTTGTGTGTGACTAAATCTCCCGTTTGTTTTATTTTCCTTCTTTCAGTGTCATTTTATGGTGATAGCTTTGTGGAGTTGAACACAGCAGAAGCATCCTCTCAGACATCCTTACAGTTGCGGTTTCGAACAAGCAAGCCACATGGACTGCTTTTTCTTGCAGCTGGGAAGAAGGATTATTGTTTAATGGAGCTACGCTCAGGAAATTTACAGGTATGGCTTATAACTATAGCTAAAAATATATGTTTAGCCTGTATTGTTTAGTGTTTTTCTTTAAGCTATTATCTATAACAATTCTCAAAGTGTATGTTTAAGAAAATGGAAGAATCACATAGTAAATTGATAATTTCAAAATTTGGTATTTGTTTCTTACAATTAGTATTATTAAAATTGGCCTCTAAAAGCCTTTCAGATCTCTAGATCTTAAAACCGAGATCATTGTGTTCAGAGCATGAGTTTCAGTAAAGGTAAAATGTCCAATTTGATGACGTTAGCATCACAGAAAATGTTTGGATCCAAGTTTTTCTGCAAGGTAAATTTTTGAAAGAACATTGTCACTTCGGTTCTCAGGAGTTGCGGGTCCTAGCAGAACTGCAAAGGAGTCCATTCCCTCTTTTGCAATTATTCAAGTCATATTTGTGATGGTAGGTAAACCTACACAAAATTTTAGTGGGATTTTATTTTTTCAATTATATTTTGTGAATTACATACTTAATATGAAATTTTATGAAATTTAATGTACTAACTATGTATTAATGTATTATTGTGAAAAATGCCACTTTGGATTTTGATAGTTAAAATTCTTTCTCTTGCAGCTGAGAATTAACTTTGGCATGGGGGAACAAGTACTGCATTCTCAGCAAAGATCTCAGCTGAATGATTTAGCTTGGCACCTGGTTGAACTACATCATGAACAGGATAATGTCACATTGGTAGTTGATAAACATGATAGAACTAGTGCAAAAATGCCTGGAATTCTTCATGAATTAAATATTGATTATGGACTCTACATAGGTGGTACTAATAAACTTGATGTTCCCTACCTTGTTGGAGCACTACCCAGTTTCCGAGGATGTATTGATGACGTGTTGTTCAATCAGGTAGACATTCTCATGCCTCTGAGACCTTCTCCTGGATTTAAAAATGTCCATGAAGTTTCGGTGGGATGCAGTGATGAATTCTTTGCAGGTGAAGATGAACCCATTAGTTTCTTCAGTTCCAGATCCTATGTTTCTTTCCCATCATGGAATGTTGACGGTGAGGGTATCTTGGAGTATAGATTGCAAACCTCAGCTTCACGTGGCCTGCTGCTTTACTATCCTGGGCAAGCGGGAGATTTCATTGCAATGGAGATGGAAGATGGGTTAATTAAAGCCTATATTGGAAAGCATAAAAGTAGAACCCAGCTTTTCTCTCATAGGTCAGTCAATGATAGTTATTGGCACTACATCGAACTGAAATTTACTGCAGACTATTTGCAGCTGACATTGGATGAAGATACTGTGAAAAAATCATTGCCTCCCCACAGTAAGCTGCCGCTTCTGAAGGGGTCTGTCTTTGTAGGTGGTGTAGATGACACCACAAGGTCAGAAGTTATTAAGTTAGAGCTAATCTCATTGTCTGGGAAATATGCCAGAGGAGGATCCTTCAAAGGTTGCTTAAGAGACCTGAAAGCCAATTCAGAAAAGAAATCACTGAAGAATGTTCTGGTAACAAAGGACATTTCAGCTGGATGTGAAACAGAGAGTACTTTTAATACGAATCTTTCTTTGGAGATGGCTGTGAAGAACCCTACTGTGAAAGCAGCCCCAACATTTGCTATTTCCCCTGAAAGTTCTGTCTCTCTCAGCAAGGAAGATGAAAGTCACCTTTTGGTTCTGAGTAACTTGGTTGTGCTAGAGGGTGGACAAGCTTTACTTGAATCTAAACATGTTAAAGTCAACTTAGACTTTCAGAAATTAGGGATTCATCAATCACAAGTTCTTTTTGAAATAAAGGAACCGCCTTCTCATGGATACTTGAAACTAGATGTTGAATCAACACAGGAGGTAAATGTATTTACTATGCAGGATGTGTGGCAAGGGAAGATTCATTATGTCCATGATGGCTCTGAGGACACTTACGATTATTTTAATTTCTCCGTTTCTACAAGCAGTGAGAAGATTGTGCCTCTGTATTTACAAGGAAATGAGCAGCATGTGTTTAGCATTACTGTCACTCCAGTAAATGATGCGCCTGAGATCACACTTCCTGAGGGAAACTTGCTTCTCCTCTTAGAGAACTCAAAGAAACGTTTGACTAGTGATCTGATAAAAGTTCTAGATAAGGATACAGATCCTCTGAATCTCAGTCTTTCAGTGCTTGGAAATCTGAATGTAGATGCAGGATTTTTAGAAAATTCAAAGCATCCTGGAAAGGCCATTACTACTTTTTCTAATGAGGACTTAAGAGAAGGCAATGTCTTCTTTGTCCACACAGGCGTCAAGAACTCAAGGATTGTTCTGAGGGCGAGTGATGGTGAGAAGGTGAGCAACACTGTTGTGTTACGTGTCATGGCAGTTCCTTTGGATTACAGAGTTGTCAACAACTCAGCAATAAAACTACTACAAGGTGTTGCAGCTCTGATCACATCTAGGCACCTGGCAGTTGAAACAAATGCCAACCTTCAGGGGCTGGAGATTCGGTATGAGATCACAGAGCCACCCCAGTTTGGAGAAGTCCAAAGACAGCATTCAAAGGGGAAATGGAAGTGGGTCAACTCTTTTTCTCAACGCTCTGTTCAGCACAGCCGTGTGAGATACTGTAATACTTTTAAAGAAATTCAGCTAGAAAATGTTACTGACCAATTTAAATTCAAAGTTAGCATAGGAAACAGAATCAGTGAAGAGCACGTGTTTCCAATCAAAGTGAAATGGTTAAGGTACAGTTTGTTGAAACATGCTCCTCTAGAAATTGAAAAATCAAAAAAAAAGTACTTGAATTCAGATAATCTTTTTGCTGTGATTGTAGATCTAGAAATACCTGAAGATGAGCTTCATTTTAAATTGCTGTCCCTACCAAAGAATGGACAAATACTGCTTAATGACCAGCCTTTGAAAAAAGATTCAGTTTTTAGCCAGAAAGATGTTACTGATCAAAAAGTGGCATATGAATTAATGAGTAGATACCATGAAGACAACTGTGATTCATTTCGATTCCTCCTTTCTACAAAGTATCTGGAATCAAATATATATGACTTTGAAGTCTATATCAAATCAGATTTCAGAAACATTGTTTTGACTAACAATGGCCTAACTGTTACTGAAGGTGAAGGAGAGTTAATAACAAGCACTAAATTATTTGTGCAAACACCAGATAATAAAACTTTTCAATATAAAGTCATAGAGTTTCCTAAACATGGGAGATTAAAACTCACTAATTTTTCAAGCTCATTCGAGAGTAATGATAATCTCACCACTTTCACTAACAAAGATATAAGTGATGAGCGCCTTATGTATGTGCATGATGATTCTGAGACAGCATTTGATGAATTTCTTGTCAGAGCTTCCGGTGAAGAGTCAGGAAAGTGGGCAAACTTTGATCCAGAAGTAGAATCTTTGTCAGTAGAAATTAAATTCAACATTTCTGTCCAACTGAAGAATGATGAGAAACCAGTACGTGTAATCGATAAGATATTTAACGTAGTGAGAAATGGGCAGCGATTATTGACTTTGGCAGATCTTTGCTATCATGATCCTGATTCTGATTTTGATGATGGACAGTTGCTATATACTAGACGTGGCATTTCCAATGGAGACTTGGTGCTAACAAATGATACTTCGCACAGACTCTACCAATTCAAACAAATGGACCTGGAGCAAGAACAAGTCCTATTTATACACCGTGGTGCAGATTTTGGGCGTTTTGTGCTCTTTGTGACAGATGGCAAGCACTATACCTCTTTGCTTCTGGAAGTTAATGCCACTGATCCTTATGTAAGGCTGGCAAATAATACAGGTTTATTGGTTCAAAAAGGGAAAGAGGAAACTGTTACAACAGTTAATCTAAGTGCTGTTACAAACCAAGACATCAGAAATGATAATGAGCTTATATATGAGATTTTCTCTTTCCCAAAATATGGAAGAATTTATGTAAATTATATGTTGATGGATTCCTTTACTCAACTCGATCTGATAAAGGGGTGTGTGACCTACAGGCATGATGACAGCAACAACCTTATTGACACATTTAACTTTACAGTCCGTGCTAGAGATGTCCATCTGGATGCTGCAGTGCATGTTTGCATATATTTGGAAAGTCATCAGTGGCCGCCAAGGATTGTGAACAAAAACAGCCTCTTGGTTGAAGAAGGAAAACCAGTTAAAATCAGTAAAGGAAAACTGCAAGTAAGTTAACTGTGTTGTCAATTTCTCCAAACTTCTAGCAAGTTTTCTTCCCTGCTTTCTCAGCCGTTGCAGTGTCTTTAGTGGCTCTGTCTTCTTTAACTTCTTTCAGTTTGCACTAACATGACTTCATTTGGGATGCTTAATTCTGGAGAGACTGACACTAGTAAACTTCCTTTTCTAGAAAGGAGAGTTGGTTACGTTAAAAAAAACCATGCTGTGTATAGTCTTTGAGTCTGTTACATATTGGTGCTTGAGAAAGTTAAAATTTGGAGATGCTGAACTTGTATATTTGTTTTAGTTGTGACAATTGTTGGTACATCATGTATCATTCTTAGTTGAGCTGGTGGGAAATGCCAAGGAAGAAAAGGTTTTGTTTCATTGAGTTTGGAGCTAGCCCAATTAACACTGTCTAAGGATTGCACCCATAATTTATAAAACATCAAGTTGCAAACGGTTTCTGTTTGGTTAATGCTTTCCTCCCCACTGTCTGTGTGTAGCTTTTCCTTAACCGCCACAGGGGGCTCCAGCAGCATGTGGCGGAGCTGCTGAAATTTGTGTTTCAGGCAGGGATCTGCAGTGCTTAGGCTATTAATTCCGCAGTGTGTTCATTTTCAAAATTTACAAAACATATTTGGGGTTAAAAAACACTCCCAGGTAAGGTTTACTTAGCAGTCTGTTTCAAGTATTGTATTGTATTGTATTGTATTGTATTGTATTGTATTGTATTGTATTGTATTGTATTGTATTAGGAACGGTGTAACCTGAGTAAGTAATGCCAGTTAGTTAAGTAGCTAATCCCAGGGTTAAAAGTAAAAATCTCAAAAGATAATTATAGAATTTCTCCTGTTTCTGTTTAAATAATTTCAGGGTATGTTTTTAAATTTAAGGTTGTTCATGAAAACAGTTCTCCATCTGAGATTGTGTTCACAGTAAGACAGCTTCCAGTACACGGATACATTCGGAAGTTTTCCTCAGAAGAAGGTTATCTTGGTGCTGACCAAAGGCCAGTTTTGAGTTTCACACAGCAAGATGTTGATGAGGGCAAAGTTCAGTATATGCAAACAGTTTCTGACCAACTACATGACCGTTTTTCTCTGGATGTGACCAATGGTGTCCGAACAGTGAGTGGAATAGACATCGCTGTAGATATCATCCCCAAAATGATTCCACTGGAAGTACAGAACTTCACAGTAACTGAAGGAGGCTCAAAAGCCCTGGTGGAAGACTATCTAAAAATTTCAAGTAGACACTTTGCAAGACTCAGCTGTGAATTTATTTTAATTGAGCAGCCAAGACATGGGTATGTTGAAAACTCTCGTGCTCCTGGAATAGAGTTAACCACATTTACCAGAAAACAGGTAATGCTTGGCTGTAGTCACAATTAGTTCTTTGTGGTGAGATGCATGAGTCTGAGCTTGCTTCTGGCCTTGTACCGAAGGTCTTTCTGCATTGCTAGCTGGTCATTGGAGGTGGGGGGGAGGGTGCCTTGTTGTGGTGACCCACATCACTTGCTTGTGTGCCACTGATCACATAGATTACTGTGCTATAATCCACTGCGCTATACTCACAGTAGACTGATGGGCCACTCACACTTCACACTCAGGCAGAGTTGTTGATACTCTGGTAACCTAAGACGGACAGGCTGTGGACACATTTTGAAAAGACCAGAGGGAATGGTGTGCAGATTGAACAAGGAGGAAAGTGAAAAAAAATATGTTTTTAGGACATGTCTTTGCTCACAGAGAGCTGATAACGTGCATGAAAATCTAATTTTCAGTCTTTTAGCTCTAAGAAGTAAAACTGTATCATAACTTACCATCTACTAATACTAGGTTCAGTTTATAGATTCCAGGAAACATTGTGGTACATGCAGCGAGACTGAATTTTCCATTCAGAAGTAGCCCCATCCCTGGAGGTGTTCAAGACTAGGCTGGATGAGGCTTTGAGCAACCTGGTCTAGTGGGAGCTGTCCCTGTGCATGGCAGGGGGGTTGGAACTTGATGATCTTTAAGGTCCTTTCCAACCCAAACCATTCTATGATTCTATGATTTTCCTTTCAGGAGGGAGGGGAATTGCCAAGAGTGGCATGTTAAGATATTCTGGCTAGAAAAATGGACAGATGAGTTGTAAAATTTGCTGTTGTGGACAGAACAAAGATAGAGGTACAGATCAGATGTGAGCATAAATAAAGTCTTATAAGTCATAAAATGTTGAGGCAATAAGGAGCATATTTTTATGTTTTTAATGTGGCATTAATTTTGTTTTAGCCTCTTTGATTTTTCAGGTTGTTATATTTTTCAGATGGAACAAGAATTAATCTACTATGTTCATGATGACAGCGAGGAACTGATGGACAATTTTACTGTGATAGTAAATAACACGGAATTGTGGAAACAAAGCTTGCCCCAAACTGTATTTGTAACAGTTACTGCAGTAAATGATGAAGTTCCTCTTATAAAAGTTAACAGAATTCTTCAGGTATGTTTGTCAACATTTTGAAATGTTAAAATTATTTATAACATAATACCATTTAATTAATACACCTTCATTAACAGAGTATTAAGTTGGTATCTGATGGGATAGTCAATATAATAAATGGTGGTCCTGGGATTTAAATACATTAGTGTTAATGAAGGGAGGCAGTACCAGGCTAATGTGTATTTAGGGAGATTCTAGTCGTCATGGAGAATGTTTTCTGCTGTTGTATCTAGTTTATCTAGAAGGCTGACTGAGCTTTCTTTTCATCTTAAAGATAGCTGACATTTCTTGGACTGACATAAGGCTTGTGGGGTGGGATGGCTTGCACCTTGATCATTGTGTTTTAGTGTTGTTCGCTAGGGCATCTTGAGGGCTGTTAATGAACTGGGTAGCTTAGAAAAATACCAAGAGTAGTGATTGTGTGGTGCAAATGTCTCACTGTTGTTTTTGCACAGCCTTCAGACCCTGTGCCTCTTGCCATTAAGTGTACCAAAGAGTCAGACCTACTGAGGTGCATTCTGCTGCCTGTTCCTCTCTGGATATCCGGTGGAACAAGAGAAGAGAGCAGCATTCTCACTGTCACTTAATTAGAGAATTGGCTACGTGTTGGGTATTTCTGATACAAAACAGGAATGTTACTTTCTTTAAAAGTTTCTGCTAAGAATAGTACAATGCAGTCTGTGAAAGTCTATGGTGGTAGAGGTCATGAAAATATTAGTGCAGACACTAAAGCTATTAGTGTGTGATACTGTGAGCTAAAAAAAGGACATGCTAACTTGTTTAACTGTGCCCCCCCAATTCCTGAAGAAAATTTTAAAGTTGTTGACTGATGCTACCTTCTGCTCTTAATAACCATAGCTGGCTTTTTAAACTTTTGATCGTTGAAAAAAGTCACTACTGTCATTTCGATTTCAGTGCTTTTTCAGATTTCTATACTTTTTATTTATAGGAATGTTACTTGTTTGTTTTATAATAGCACTCAATAATGAGAACCAATTTATTATGGACTCTGTGCCTATGTAAACCAAAAAGCCCCTGTGTGTAAAGGTTTCCAATCTGAAATATGATGAGTAAAAACACATTACTCTAAAGCAGAATAGAATGGATACAGGTCAGCTAATGAAGCTGTGGTCACAATAAACCATCTGAGACTCATCAAGACAGAGAAGATATTGAGGAATAGGTTGAAAGAAGCTAAGCAGGCTATTTCAAGGCTACATCATCCCCAGTGCTGTATAATGCAATTTACAATTGGTGACACCTAAAACATGCATTTGATTTTACATATTTAGTTGTGTGTTGCAGATGGAGAATGGATTACTGTAAATGATCTTAACCTTGTGCTGTGTGTTTATCCTTTTCACATGAGAAAAGACGTAATTTTAAAACAGTGGTAGTGGTAATATTGTGCAGCTTTGCAATGACAGCAGGTAATCCATGATAATCTGCGAACACCCACAGTGGAAGACACCCTGCCCTGTGCAGACTGCTGGCAGAGGGCAGACTCACTTCACAAGTGTTTGGTAGTACAGAACTGAGGTAGGGCAGTGCACTGCAGTGCAGCATATAGATTTTTCTAAAGTCTAGACTTCCCAAGATCAATGGTAGCAGAGCTTAACCTAGCTAAAGTTAGAATCATAGAATGGTTTGGGCTGGAAAGGACCTTAAAGATCATCAAGTTCCAGCCCCACTGCCATGGGCAGGGACACCCTCCACTAGGCCAGGTTGCTCAAAGCCTCAACCAGCCTGGCCTTGAACACCTCCAGGGATGGGGCATCCACAGCTTCCCTGGGCAACCCGTTCCAGTGTCTCTCCACCCTCATAGTGAAAAAATTATTTCTAATATTTAATCTAAATCTACCCTCTTTCAGCTTATACCTATTACTCCTTGTCCTATCACTACACTCACTGATAAAGAGTGCCTGCCCCTCTCTCCTGTAGGCCCCCTTCAGGTACTGGAAGGCTGCTAATAAGTCTCCTTGGAGCCTTCTCCAGGCTGAACAACCCCAACTCTTTCAGCCTGTCCTCATAGGGGAGGTGCTCCAGCCCTCTGATTAATTTTGTGGCTCTCCTCTGGACTCTCTCCAACAGGTCCAGGTCTTTTTTATGTTGGGGGCCCCCCATCTGAACACAGTACTCCAGGTGGGGTCTCACGAGAGCAGAGTAGAGGGGGAGAATCACCTCCCTTGACCTGCTGCTAATGCTTCTTTTGATGCAGCCCAGGACATGGTTGGCTTTCTGGGCTGCAAGCACACACTGCCGGCTCACGTTGAGCTTCTCACCCACCAATACCCAAAATTCCTTCTCCTCAGAGCTGCTCTCTATCTATTCTCTGCCCAACCTGTATTTGTGTTTGGGATTGCCTCAACCCACGTGCAGGACCTTGCACTTGGCCTTGTTAAATTTCATGAGGTTTGCATTGGCCCACCTCTCAAGCCTGTCCAGGTCCCTCTGGATGGCATCCCTTCCCTCCAGCGTGTCCACCACACCACACAGCTTGGTGTCATCGGCAAACTTGCTGAGGGTGCACTCCATCCCACTGTCCGTATCTCCAACAAAGATGTTAAACAACACTGGTCCCAGTACTGACCCCTGTGGAACACCACTTGTCACCGGTCTCCACTTGGACATTGAGCCATTGACCACCACTCTTTGAGTGCGGCCGTCTAGCCAGTTCCTTATCCAGCGAGTGGTCCTTCCGTCAAATCCATGTTCCTGTAGCTTAGAGACAAGGACGTCATGTGGGACTGTGTCAAAGGCTTTGCACAAGTCCAGGTAGATATGTCAGTGCCCTTCCTCTATGAACCAGCGCTGCGGCTCTGTCGTAGAAGGCCACCAAATTCATCAGGCACGATTTTCCTTTGGTAAAGCCATGTTGATTGTCATCAATAACCTGCTTGTTATCCATGTGCCTTAGCATAGACTCCAGGAACATTTGCTCCATGATCTTGCCAGGCACAGAGGTGAGATTGACCGGCCTGTAGTTTCCCGGGTCTTCTTTATTTCCTTTTTTACAAATGGGGGTTATGTTTCCCCTTTTCCAGTCTGTGGGAACTTCATGTGCCATGACTTTTCGAATATGATGGATAGTGGTTTGGCAACTTCATCTGCCAGCTCCTTCAGGACCCATGGATGTATCTCATCAGGTCCCATGGACTTGTTCTTTAAATGGTCTCGAACCTGATCTTCTCCTACAGCTGGCAGTTCTTCCTTCTCCCAGACACTGACTTTGCCTTCTTCAGCTTGGGCAGTGTGGCTTGAGCTCTTGCCAATGAAGACTGAAGTAAAGAACTCGTTAAGTACCTCAGCCTTCTCTACATCCTGGGTAGCCAGGTCTCCTGCTTTCTTCTGGAGGGGGCCCACATTTTCCCTAGTCCTCCTTTTATCGCTGACATACCTGTAGAATTTCTTCCTGTTACCCTTAATGTCCTTCACCATATTTAATTCTGTTAGGGCTTTAGCTTTCCTAACCTGATCTCTGGCTTCGTGGACAGTGTCTCTGTATTGTCCCCAGGCTACCTGTCCTTGCTTCCACCCTCTGTAGGCTTCCTTTTTTTGTTTGAGTTTGCTCAGGACTTCCTTGTTCATCCATGCAGGCCTACTGGCGTTTTTGCCTGCCTTCCTCTTTGTTGAGATGCATCGCCCCTGAGCCTGAAGGAAGTGATCCTTGAATATTAGCTAGCTTTCTTGGGCCCCTCTTCCCTCCAGGGCTTTATCCCATGGGATTCTTCCAAGCAGGTCCTTGAAGAGACCAAAGTCCGCTCTCCTAAAGTCCAGGGTCGTGAGTTTGCTGTGCACCCTCCTCACTGCCCTGAGGATCTTGAACTCCATCTCATGGTCGCTGCATCCCAGGCTGCCCTTGAGTTCCACATTCCCCACCAGCCCTTCCTTGTTGGTGAGAACAAGGTCCAGCATAGCCCCTCTCCTGGTTGGCTCCTCTATCACTTGGAGAAGGAAGTTGTCATCAACACATTCCAGGAACTTCCTGGCCTGCCTGTGCTGTGCTGTGTTGTTCTTCCAACAGATATCAGGATGGTTGAAATCCCCCATGAGGACCAGGGCTTGTAAGCGTGAGGCTGCTCCTATCTGTCTATAGAGGGCCTCATCCACTTGCTCTCCCTGGTCAGGCGGCCTGTAGCAGACCCCCACTACAATGTCCCCCGTCCCAGCCCTCCCTTTGATCCTGACCCACAGGCTCTCTGTTGGCTCCTCATCTGACCCCAGCTGGAGCTCTGTGCACTCCAGCTGGTCTTTGACATAGAGGGCAACACCCCCTCCTCGTCTCCCCTGCCTGTCCTTCCTAAAGAGCCTGTATCCCTGCATTCAACACTCCAGTCGTATGATCCGTCCCACCATGTCTCTGTAATGCCATAAGATCATAACCCCGCAGGCGTGCACACATCTCCAGCTCCTCTTGTTTATTCCCCATACTACGTGCATTCGTACAGAAGCACTTAAGCTGGGCTCCCAAGGAGGCTGGGCCTCCTGTGTGCTGCCCACCAGCCACCCTCAGGCCAGCCTGTGAACCTTTTCCAGGCTCTGGGCATTTGTTGCTGACTTTTCTGTCGTTAAATACCTCTTGCCTGTTGCTCATAGTGCGTGCACTAGTGTAAGTGCACTTAAGCTGAACTGTAGAGTCCACTCCTACCCTCACTGTGCCATCCCTGGGCTTGTCTGTAATGGGCCTAGGAATTCCTCCTTCCCCCTTTGAGCCTAGTTTAAAGCCCTCTCGATGAGCCCTGCCAGCTTACAAGCCAGAATCCTTACCCCCCTGTGAGACAGGTGAACTCCATCTGTCGCTAGCAGGCCTGGTGCCACATAAGCCTTCCCATGATCAAAAAACCCAAAATTGCACCTCTGGCACCAGCTTCTGAGCCAGGTGTTGATCAGGTGTGGTCTCCTGATCCTCTCAGTGTTCATCCCTGTCACTGTGGGGATTGAGGAGAACACGACCTGTGCTCCTGATCCTCTAATTGAATGCCCCAGTGCCCTGAAGTCCCTTTTAATTGCTTTTGGACTTCTCTCCAGAACTTCATCACTTCCAACCTGCATGACCAATAGAAGACAGTGATCAGAGGCCGTATCAGACCAGGGAGCTTCCTGGTGACATCTCTAACCCAGGCCCCAGGGAGGCAGCAGACTTCCCTGTGTAAAGGGTCAGGTCGACATATTGGTCCCTCTGTTCCCCTCAAGAGGTAATCACCGGTGACCATTACCCTCCTTTTTTTCTTAGCTGAGGCAGTCACAATGCGTGGGGCCGATTGTCTCAGCTTAGGTGACCCCCTGGATGGACCTTCATCTTCCTCCTCATTTTCCTGGCCCTCTAGTCCCAGTGCCCCATACCTATTATGTAAAGGCAATTGGGAAGGTGAGGAAGGTTGGGAGAGGATTCACCTCCCCCCCCAGGCTGGGACCTGTTTCCATTTTTCCCCTTCTCTTAGGTCCCTTTCTTCGCCTTGCTGGCAAGAGGGGAGGGGTTCCTCTTTGCTGAGGAGGCAGTTTGCATACCCAGAACCAGGATGCTGCCTTTGTGCTGATGGTTTTGCTGGTCATGCACAAGCTATTGCTGAGAAATAACCTTTATTTTTGTCATGAGTGGGTACTAATATGCACACATATGTTGAATTCATCTGCTGACTAAAACAAAGCTGGCGGTTGAGCTATATGCTGGGAGGAATACACTGAGATGATCCTCCTTCAGAGCAAACTTGCACATCCCAAGTAGGTGGGAGAAAAATAATTTTTCTTAGTCCTGCTAAATGTCGAGATCAGCGGGGCATTCCCATGTAGGGTGATACTTGCTGGCCCAATGTTCTATTCAAGCAGTCTGTGTTCCTCAAGGACATTGCTAATGGTGACTGTTGAGTGATAAACTGTGAGTTGCTTTTAGAAAGGGAATAGCTCTTTTATATCTTTTGAAAGACTGGAAACATACAAAATCTACAAAAGTATAAAATGAGGGACCAGTACTGCACAAACTAAAGTCCAGTAGGACCATTTGAGTTGACTGAAATGTAGCATCTCGGAAATTTTGCAGAGCTCAGTATAAAGAGTTAGAAAGAACTGCAGAACAATTGAAAAATAGGTTAGCATATGGCGTCTGCTGCTGAGAAATAGCTTCTGTGGAGAGCTGCATTATGTGGCCAGTGATGTTGGCGTGGATGTATGGAGGCTAATTTTGGCCTTCGTCATGGGGCTTCTAGCCAAATGCAAGAAACTTTTGGGCATGTGCACAGATGCTGAATGAGTCCTTCAACACTACCTCCTTCACTTCTGAGGCATCCATAACATCCCTTCTTCAAACAACCTTGTCTGTTGTTACTAAAGTTATGAACACCATCAAGGTTGTAAACATTGTGAGGGGACTTTCAGGAGGACAAAAAACTAAATATTTTGGGAGTTATTTCAGGTTTTTCTCTAGGAAGTGAAAGTAAGTGAAGTTTTTAGGGGTTTGGTTTGGGGCTTTTTTTTTTGGCTGAGAATGTGTGACATGCTGTAGTATTCACTTTAACATAACATATAATATACAGAAAGTTTTACTGTCCTGAGAGGTTCTCTAATGTATGCTACTAATCCTTGCACTTAATTTTACAGTCTTTTCATTAGACCACTAAGTGCATCAGGGATATGTTTATTTAGAAACTCCACAGCATTTAGGTATAATCTCCTAAAACTTCCACAGGTTCTATGGTGATTTTTTTTTCTGGGGTGGGAATGGGGAAGGGAAATAGCGTATTTTTTTAAGAAGTCACTATCCTGGCATTATTTGCTGCGTTTATGTGTATATTTATGGGTAGTGATGCTGTGAAATGACCGTATCCTCGTGTTGCCACAAGAGGGCTGTATTTTCCTAGAATTAGATTTTTGTTAAACCCACATTCAAACATTGATGTTTTTTGTTTACTTTAAATCACTCACTTACCAGAGTATTAAAATGGCCGTGAATATAGAGTGCCTGTATGTGGCATGCAAGGAGATAACTGATAAGCTGAATGCTGTAAGTAGAGCAGAATGAATGATTTCCCATCGGGCAGGGTTGTGAACCTTTTTTTGGACCATGCCTGTGGCGTGTGTTAGGCACATGCAAAATTAGCGTAATGCTACATCCTGGAAGTTCAGATACAGTTTTCATGGTGCTCTTCAAGGAGGACTTGATTCCATGTGTGGAAAATAAGACACTTCTACAATATTTGCAGTATTCTGAGTGTCCGCTTCCCTGCAGCCTTTTTCAGCATTTGTATCTCCTTTAATTCCTCAAGGATCATGTTGGAGGTCATGTACAGTACTTTAAAAAGCATTGTGTGTTAGTGTGCTGGAACAATAGAAATAAACACTTAGTAGAAAAAAAAGCTCATTTTTTCCTTTAGCAAGAGAAAAAATTTTGAAACTCAAGGATATTTAATGAGTCATTTGTAATAACATGTTTGCATAGTTGTTTCTTAATGTTTTTGCATATTCTCTATGTGACCTTTTATTTTCTGTGTAGAATAATATGAATCAAGTGCTGCTGAGATGAGTGAAAAGGTCTCAGTACAAAACCAGTGACACTGATACGCTTATTTTGTGCTGCTCAATAAGTCAGCTTTTGCTATTAGTTATCATCCTGTGTTTTCGTAGGTAGTGTCTTTTATCAAACGTAGATAGTAGTAATCACATTACAGAAACATATATATTTCAAGGGAGAAAACAGCAAGATATTTTCTATTATAAAATGTAACACAACTTATTTTTCAAACTTATTTTCTAATTAGAAAACATATAATTTCATTTTAGTATCTTTCCATGGCACGTATTTTGTGACACAGTGTCGTCTGAAATCTTTCCTCTGTTGAAGTATCGTGACAAAAATCTCAGTTGCTTTAAAAGGTTTTATTCCATGATTTTTATTAAAAAGTAAAATTAATACTTAGGGAAAAATCTGTGACTGCTTATTTTTGGTTTTGGCAGAGGTAAAATGCTCTTTGTCAAGTATCACATTTCCTCTTTAACCATATGATGTGATGTCACTAACCGATATTTGTTAAGTGTACTAGGACCCTAGGAAGACAGGAAGGGACAATGTGGTATGTGTTTTGAAGCTCAAGCTGAGGTTTTTAAAGGCACAGGCTCTTAAGATTGTGTGCTATGATATAAACTGCATGGAAAGAATTGGTATTGACATACAGAATATTTAGGAATTTCATGTTGAGATAAATATGTCTTTTTCTTTGTTAGTCTTAGTACTTTTTTCTGTAATTCCAAATAAATACAGCAAAGATGAAGAGGAAAAGGAGCTCTTGCTTGTTTCCAAACAAGAAGTTATCCAGTGAAGCGCAGACAGCAGTCCTTTCTGTTCAAAATAAGGATCTTGCAGTTTCTGCATATCTTAAGCCAGAAAAAAGGGAACATTTAGATTTACTAGAATTAAGTAATGGGTTTTATACCACCTTTCTAGAAAATAGTTAGCTATTTTGTCTGGAAGCATGACCTTGCAAAGTGCTAACTAGCAGTTGGCAGTGTTTATTCTTCCGCGTCCCACTGGACTGAGCACTTATGTGTGTCGTTTGGTATGCTAGAAAAGGGACTTTAGTGCATGTTGTTAGAAGGTGATAATGCAGGGGGGTTGGAACTTGATGATCTTTAAGGTCCCTTCCAACCCTAATCATTCTATGATTCTATGATTCTATGATATAAGAAGTGTTCCATTCATATGAGAGATTATGCTCTCCCCAAACTGTTTTTCTGTTTTCTTTTCTGGTACTGAAAACGAACATATTGAATGCCTTGCCTGCTCTGAAGTACATGACACTAGTATTCGTGTGTATGTGTTGGAAAGGAGCTCCCTTGACTCAGTTATCAAAATAAAATTTTGTTATGTTTGTAAGAGTTTGGATAGAGCCTGACAAACAGAGCACTCGTGCTGCAGCTATCTAAAACTCAAACTGGTGTAGGGTGTGTTTGCTTGTATTATTTCGTGGCCTTGTTTTTTGAAAACCATTTGCCAGCATTAACTATACCAGTCCATGATCAGAGATTTGGATGGACAGTAAGGAGACCTGTCATAGCTGCTAGTTTTGCACAGCATGAATCTTTATTCTTTCTTTTTCTTTAAAGGTTTTTTCCCTCTGATTTTCTTTTGTATACATTTTCTTTATTAGTGGGGTTTTTTTTATTTTTACGTTTCTAGGTCTGGGTGGGTTCAGTCACAGAAATAACTATTGATGACCTCTGTGCAGAAGACAAGGACTCCTCGCCATCAGAACTGATATATTCCGTTACCCCACCTAGCAATGGGCACTTGGCTCTGAAGTCTTCTCCAGACAAGAACATCCTTAGTTTTACCCAGGCTCATATAATTGAAGGGCACCTGGTATTTGTACACAATGGTATGTGTTTTCAAAAATACCACCTCTGTTACCAAAATGCTGCTCCTATGCATATATTTGTGTTCGTAATCTTTTGAAGATCTCCTTGTAATGTCACAAAAATCTCAGAGCACTGGTTATGGGATACATGATCTCGTGAACTAAACAGGAAAGGGTCTGATGACTACTTAAATGTGCGTTCACCAAGAAACCTTGGAGTATTAGTGGTTCAGTTGGTAGCAGCCTTCTTTTTTGAGTGCAGATTTGCAGTAGGGAAATGTTGCCATGCGGCTTTCAGAGATATGAAACCCGTTTTTTTTACCCTTGTCATTGTGAATCTCCCGAAGCCTTTCTGTTTTGCTACAGTGCAGAGCTATTCATGGACCAACAGTCTCAGATACTTGCCATGGTGTAGTTGTGTTCCTGAGCAGCTCTGGGCAATGAAGTTACCTTTCATCTGGGTGATGTCAACCTCTCTTTCAGGCTGTGAAGGAACTCAGCTTTAACTACTGACTCTTTTCTGCTGATGTCCAGAGCTAGAGATGAAGCTATTTGTGCTGCTGCTAGAGTAAGAATGTGTGGGCAATAAAAAAAGAAGTCAGGGCAGCTTCATGCATCCTTGAGTAGCAGTGCTGGGAAGCTGCAGGAATGAACATCCCAGCAGGGTTCCAGCCAGAGGAAGAGGTGCAGCTTTTACAGGGCCATAGCTGCTTTTCTCCTGCTCCAGCTTTATTGTTACCTCAGCTGAAAGAACAAAGGAGGTACTAAAGAAGGAATAAACCAGTTTTGGGGAAGGAGATGGAAGAGGTACAGCCCCAAGTCAGGCTAGAATTATTTCCAGTGCTCTCTTGGGTGCAGCAGTCACTCCAGATCTGTGCTGTGTCTTCATGAGGCTTGTTGCAGTTTTTGCAATCCTCTTTCTGCTGTCCTTTTTATCGCCTCTGATCAGATATACCTTGAAAAATTAATTGGGATAAAGTAACACATGCCCCATCCACGCAGCACTTCAGGTTTTAGTTCTGTTCCTGACTCTGCCAGTGACAAAATGTCTGTGTCAGTTGGGCAGTTGATGTTTATTAGCCAAAAAAGCAAGTGAGGCTAAGTAAGCCTTTTTTTTTTCCAACCTGAGGCAAGTAGTAGACTCCTCAATGCCTTTTTAAATGAACTGTTTGTCCATTTTTATCAAGAGAAAACATTAGAGAATAAAATCTTTAAAGTAAAATCAATGTGACCTGATCTTCCAGAGCTGCTTCAGTGCCTGGCTGGATATAAGAGCGCTGCCTAGGGGAGTTGTTAACTATAATCTCAGAACCCACATTTGATTCTTCTGATATGTTAAATTATAGTTAGGCAAGGTGAAAGTACATGGCAGTATCTCATGGCTAAATTGGGCAAAGCAAGCAGAAGAACAGTGGTAACTGTTGCAACTGTTTCAATTTTGGTTTTCTCTTTCTACCTAGTTAAGCAATCTGGGGAGCCTCTAGTTAAAGAAAGATTCAGGAAGCTTTGTGCACCTCAGTTAAGTCAGTTCCAAGAGATGTATTTTTATAAGAATCCACTTAGGCTCCTGGAGGTATTTTGCTATCACTTGTGCCAAAGTACATACAGGTCCTAAGATTAAAGAAAAAAATGTGCATTTATTATGAGTACACATAACCTCTGAAACAGTTTAAGCTGTGACTACATACGCTCTTCAGCAAAGCTGAACCCGAGTGAAGAGGCGAGGGAAACTACCTGAGAGTTGATTCAGTCCTTTAAATGTAAATCAGAATGAAAGAACATCCTAGTTGTTTTTCTCTCCAAATTTCTTCTTTGCCAAAATATGACTACTTAAGCACTTTCGTCCCTCTTAAGATATAAAAGGAATAGAAAATTTGGGAGTCATTGTCTCCCCAAGTTTAACTTGGTTTCAGCTTCACTGGAGTCAGTGAAGAAAGTTAGGGATACTGCTGATTTATGTCTAAGAGATGTCTGCCCTTCAGTGTAAACAGCAGCCAGTTGTTCTTCATTGGAAGGGTGTTCACTGCATTATTAATTTATTTAATTCTAATTAAGATATACAGGTACTGATCAAAAACTGCTTCAGGGTGATTTTGGGCATATTTCACAGTAGCCAAGAGCAAGAGGTGTCCAGTGTATGTTTGTATGTTTTGGATGACAAACAGAGTAATATAAGAATAAATTTACATTTTTGTTTTCTGCAGGAGCAATGTCTGGAGGCTTCAGCTTTCAGGTAACAGATGGTTTGAACTTTGCACCTCGACAGATTTTTAGCATCACAGCTCGGATGCTAGTCATTAGCCTTGAAGTGAACAAAGGGCTTGGAGTCTTTCCAGGTCTGTTTTTGAAGATTATTTTGTCTACTTGAAAAAATTGTGTAATATATGGCTATTTGTCAGATAGCTTGCTAGCTGGCTAAACTATAGACAAGTGTACCTGGGAGCATTGTCTGTCTGATTTTTAAAAGAACAGTTATGTTTTCTCATACAACATATTTCTTTATTGTTTTGTAGTCTTTAACTTTTTGATATATGTAGGTCTGCTTGGAGTCATGGAAATTGGCAGTGAAATACATAAGTACAGTGTGACAATAACTGTTTGACTAAGCTCTGAACATTCCCCATTCTGATTTGTTTAAAAGCTCTATATTACATTCATGTATTTAGAGGTATCTTAGTTGGTTGTGATTTTGCCTGGTAAGAGCAGAGTAAAGCTCGTGTCCATGGTATTCTGAATAGCACATATAAACTTGACAAATTGCTAGTTTGGTTTCTTACTGTTTGAGCTGAGTTATGGAGAGCAGCACAGGCTCACTGATGGATCGGAACAACTGAAAAACTTTGATTCGTATTTGTGCATTTGGAACTAGTTGGATCAACAGCTGAGTATTTTTTTACTGAAATCATACTCCTGTAGGAGTTCATGTGCTAAGGAGCCATTTACTGGTTTGCATTGGCAAGAGTAATCCCTCATTGAGTTAGTAATCCAACATTAATTGCAGGATTAAAGAAGAAATGAAGATTAGACTACCTTTTTTTTGCTCAGAATGTGATCTGTACAACCAGAAAGAGCTTGAGAAGCTCTATAAGTATGAATCTGTACCTTGATTTATTAATTTGATACAGAAGAGGAGCACTTTAGTTTCTTACACTTCCTGAATATAAACTGCATAAACAAAGGCTTGCAACAAAAGCCACTTAAACACAGGCAACAAAAAATGAGATTGTAGTGGCATGATGTTCTAATTCAGTTGATATAAATGGGATTCACATAAATCCACTTACAAAGCTTATTCATCTGTGATTTTAGTGTGTAAGTTTGCCTCGGGCACAGGGATTTTCAGGAATTCTGTTTTAAGCCAAAGGTAATTGTAAGAAAAGTATGTCTGATACTTCATAGGAGGGGAGATCTCTAGACTGTCTATCAGTTCTCCAATTTGCAAAATACAATATTTATTTTAGCACTGCAAGCTGTATTCATCTAAGTCTACAGTTTTTCCTGAATTCTTGCTTACTTTGGGTTAGCAAAATTCCTTTTTTGGTGTTAAAATTATTACTAGCTTTTTCACCTGTTCTCTTTATGGTACTTTTAAAAGACATTCTGGAGCTGCATGTGTTTCAGCTGTACTTGCTCATCGTGAAATGACTGTGACAACAATGATGGTGCCAAGTGGTTAACACACATATGAATAATAGCCAGTGTCCTGTTATACTTTATAGCACTGCAGGAAAACTTAATTTTGAGACAACTTGAAGAAGCTTCTCTCTAGGGAAGTAGAAATGCTGGACTTCTCTAGGGCCAACTTCAGCCTTTTCAAGCAATTACTAGGGGAAATACCATGGGGCAGGGTACTTGAAGGTAAAGGGGCCAAAGATAGTTGGTTAGTGTTCAAAGAGTGCTTCTTGCAACCTCAAGATCGGTGCATCCCAACGGGTAGGAAGTTGAGGAAGGGTGCCAGGAGGCCTGCATGGTTAAACAGGGATCTGCTGGGCAAACTCAAGTGTAAAAGGAGGGTCTACAGATCATGGAAGGAGGGGCTGGCCACTTGGGAGGAATATAAGAATGTTGTCAGAGAGTGTAGGGAGGCAACTAGGAAAGCCAAGGCCTCCTTAGAATTAAACCTTGCTAGAGGGGTCAAGGACAATAGAAAGGGCTTCTTCAAATACATTGCAGATAAGGCTAACACCAGTAGGCCCACTGATCAATGAGGTGGGTGCTCTGGTGACAGGAGATACAGAGAAGGCAGAGTTACTGAATGCCTTCTTTGTCTCTGTCTATATGGCCAGAGGCTTTCCTGAAGAGTCCTGTACCCCTGAAGCCCCAGAGGAAGGCAGGACAAAGGAGGAGTTTGCTCTGGTAGATGAAGACTGGGTTAAGGAGTGATTAAGTAATCTGGACACCCATATATCCATGGGTCCTGATGGGATGCACCCGCGGGTGCTGAGGGAGATGGCAGAAGTCATTGCTAGACCACTCTCCATCATCTTTGGCAAGTCGTGGGAAACGGGGGAGGTGCCTGAGGACTGGAGAAAAGCGAATGTCACACCAGTCTTCAAAAAGGGCAAGAAGGGGAACCCGGGTAACTATAGACCGGTCAGCCTCACCTCCATCCCTGGAAAGGTGATGGAACAACTTATTCTCGATGCTCTCTCTAGGCATATCAGGGATAAGAAGGTCATTAGAGGCAGTCAACATGGCTTCACCAAGGGGGAGTCATGCTTGACCAACCTGATAGCCTTTTATGAGGACATTACCAGGTGGATAGATGATGGTAAAGCAGTAGATGTGGTCAGTCTCGATTTCAGTAAAGCATTTGACACCGTCTCCCACAGTATCCTCGTGGCTAAACTGAGGAAGTGTGATCTGGATGATCAGGTAGTGAACTGGATTGTGAACTGGCTGGAGAAAAGAAGCCAGAGAGTTGTGGTGAATGGGATGGAGTCTAGTTGGAGGCCTGTATCTAGTGGAGTCCCCCAGGGTTCGGTACTGGGACCTGTGCTGTTCAATATATTCATCAACGACTTGGATGAGGGAATAGAGTGCACCCTCAGCAAGTTTGCTGATGATACGAAACTGGGAGGGGTGGCTGACACACCAGAAGGCTGTGCTTCCATCCAGCGAGACCTAGACAGGCTGGAGATTTGGGCGGGGAAAAATTTAATGCAATTTAACAAGAGCAAGTGTAGAGTCTTGCATCTGGGCAAGAACAGCTCTAGGTACCAGTATAAGTTGGGTACTGACCTGTTGGAGAGTAGTGTAGGGGAGAGGGACCTGGGGGTCCTGGTGGAGAGCAGGATGACCATGAGCCAGCACTGTGCCCTCGTGGCCAAGAAGGCCAATGGCATCCTGGGGTGTATCAGAAGAGGAGTGGTCAGTAGGTCAAGAGAGGTTCTCCTCCCCCTCTGCTTTGCCCTGGTGAGACCGCATCTGGAATATTGTGTCCAGTTCTGGCCCCCTCCGTTCAAGAGGGACAGGGAACTGCTGGAGAGAGTCCAGCGCAGAGCCACAAAGATGATGAAGGGAATGGAGCATCTCCCTTATGAGGAAAGGCTGAGGGAGCTGGGTCTCTTCAGCTTGGAAAAGAGGAGACTGAGGGGTGACCTAATGAATGTTTATAAATATGTAAAGGGTGAGTGTCAGGAGGATGGAGCCAGGCTCTTCCCTGTGACATCCAGTGATAGGACAAGGGGCAATGGGTTCAAGCTGGAACATAGGAGGTTCCACTTGAATATGAGAAAAAACTTCTTTACAGTGAGAGTGACAGAGCACTGGAACAGGCTGCCCAGAGAGGTTGTGGAGTCTCCTTCTCTGGAGACCTTCAAAGCCTGCCTGGATGCGTTCCTGTGTGATCTGATTTAGGTGTTCCTGCTCCGGCAGGGGGGTTGGACTAGATGATCTTCCGAGGTCCCTTCCAATCTCTAACAGTCTGTGATTCTGTGATATCGTGAAGAATTTTCCACGTCTTCGTAACAGGGTGTAAATTATTCTCTCAAGAATATTGTTCTGCAGTTTTATTAGAGCATGTACTGCTGTCTTCTTTTGTGTTGCATATACCAGATTTGTTTATATGCTAGCTATCTAGAATGTGAGGTTTTGCTCTTTTCAGGGAAGCAATTGCTCAAAGAAGGAATGAGCTGAGTTCCTCTTTGAGAAGGAGAGGCAGCCTGGCTTGTAGGTATTGGGAAGCAGAGCTGTCTAAGTAGTCAGTAGATGAGATGATTCATAACTGTTTAGGCAGAATGCTTATGCCAAAGCACTTATCAAATCTTAAAACACTGGCAGTAAAAATGGATACCAAAATTATTAAGTACTTGTTCTGTTGCATTCTACTTGTATGGATTAGCTTGGCCATGCTCTGCATCACCCATCTTTGTTGTGTGTCTTCCTCACCTGTCTCTGTTTGTTTCTCCTGTGTTTGGATGTGATTGGTTTTACGATCTCTCTGCTCCCATGTTTGGGAACAAGCCGATGGTGTTCTCACTTCCCTTTCCTTCACCCAGTCTGTTGGCTGGCTAGTAACATTCCTCTCCCTGTTGAGATGTCAGACCAGAGCAGAACTCCTGCAGGTGCTGGAAAACGTTCTCAAGTCTCAGGATGGAAGTGGGTGAAGAAGAAGGTTATGATTGGGGGAAGATCCCATTTTACAGGGAAACATAAGAGACTTATTGTCTGTTGCTCTAGACTGTTTCAGCCTGTGCTGTGCAGTGAGTGAGATCAGGTCTGTTAGGAACAAACAGGGACTTTGTGGCACACATCATCTCTCCTCATCTCCCTGCACTGTGATGGTGGTGGTGGGATAACCTGGTATGGTTATAAAAAATCAGGGTGGTAACTTCCATGACTGCAGTGTGGCTGTGTTTGAGAGTTACTGTGAGTTACTCTGTTAAGGCAACGAGACCTGATTTGCATAAGTAGGAGGTTATTGAGAAATAATTGTGTTTGCATATGCACATGGTCTTGTTAACTGTTGCTCTCACTTGTCCATTCCTGACCACATCTGCTGTATGCACAGCACAAGGGCATGCTTCCCTCTGCCTGTCACACAAAAAGGGCAAAAGAACAGAGAGAAAGAGGAGGAAGACTTCTTAAATTAGATATAGAGTGCAATAATTTTTATAGACCTGAGGGACTGCTTTGCTTTTCAAAGCAGTATGGAGACAGAGAGGCATGGGAAGGTAAAAAGGGTAAAACAGGCAGAGCCAGAGATCTCATTTCATTATAACAACTGTGTTTCAAAGCAGATATGGTTTGAACCAGGGCACAGCTACAATGTGAGCAGGCAGAATCCTGATGTTACTAGTGGCTTGCAAATCATCCCCATTCTTCAGTGTGCTTACCGTATTTTTTCTTTGAATATTACAGCAGGAATATGGTAGTTTTTTTGTGTTATTCCTGTGGACACATTATTCTTTATTGAAGATGGATTGATAATGTAGACTTAAAAGACATATACTGCTAGTATCTGAAATTATACATTGATAATCTTATAAAAGCTTGTACTCAAGAAAAAAAGAAAATGTAAAAATGCAGGCAGAAGCGGGAGCAGGGGAAATAGGATTGTGGAAATCTATTGCTCCTCCAAAAGTACTGTTAACTGTGAGATTTAGTTTGCTGAGTGTGTACCATGAAACAACACATCAAAAAGAAGCCAAATAAAACTTATTTTTTTACTAGGTTTGGTTTTGTCGCAGCTATGTCAAAAATTGTCTTGGTTTGCCTAAGTGCTGGAAAGCTCTTCGTTGTCTTTAT
This sequence comes from Pterocles orientalis, assembly GCA_011057875.1. NCBI lineage: Eukaryota > Metazoa > Chordata > Aves > Pterocliformes > Pteroclidae > Pterocles > Pterocles orientalis. The sequence continues at coordinate 1,851,869 of WKFP01014176.1, read as the reverse complement.
AATATTTAAGACAAAAGGTACTGGTTAGTGTGGTACTATATATTAAAAGGATTTTGTTACGCTTCATTCTCTGTCCATCTTGATAATGCATTATTTCAGTTCAGGCCATTTTTTCTGTTCTGTGATGTTCTTCCTAATTTCTTCAGTGTTTATTTTTTAATGTCTTTTAATTAAAATCATCTTTCACGTTGATAAAGTGTGCTTGAGGCTTCTGGTAATGATTTTGGTTTGTGTGTTCACTAGAAACATTGCTGTATTAAGGCTTCTCCCTGCCAAATCACCCGGCCTTCTGTGGGCCACTGGGATTGTCAAAAACATTAACAATGGTGACTTCAGCTGGAGTTCAAATTCAGTTCTAGGCATGTAATATACAAACAGGTCTTCTTACATACACTCTACTCCTTACTTTGTGTTGTTTTTGGAGAACCTGTTATTTAGCAGCTATGTGTGCTGAAGAGAACTGCAGTTTTTTATTTCTGTAGTGAAAAACCAAGGTATATCGTACTGATGGGCTTTTTGATTGAAAAAGCTGTGGAAGGGCTGTGACTCTAAGGTAACTAGAAAAAGGGGAAACCTGCTGATCTTGTAAAACTCTAAGTAGAATACCTAGGTAAGAGGATGAGTCGTGCATACAAAACTTACTGTTCGGGAAAAATTGCTGTTGCAAATCTATGTTACTTATCATTTACATTTTTTAGGTTCCAGGAAACCTATTTCACAATATGATCTGAAAGCTGTAACCAATGATGTGACCAATGCAGGAAACAGAACTATAACGTTTATGATTGTAACTTCCCCAAAACTTGGAAGGCTGATCAGAGTAAATTCTGATAATACCACTCAGGAAATCCTCAGTTTTACACAGTCTATGGTAAGCATTTACTTTATAATAACTAGTTCAGGAGCAGATTGTTGCTTCAAGGGACATCTCAGCTGCTTCTTCTTTGCCTGATCCGTTTGTATCTGTTAAGTAACCAGGCATATGTGACCCATTAGTGCAATCACCCAGATTTGCTGTGTCATTAAATATCTGGCATCTAGTAATGAATGCAAGAGGAGCCTTTTTCCCCCTTTGCTTGGATGCTAGCAGGGTCTTGGCAATTTCCACTGTTTTGCTTGTAACTATTTTTCAAGAAGAGCTGTTCTGGTGCAATTAACCAGCAGTCTGAGGCTGGAAGCCTTTAGTTTTTGGCAGAAGGAATAGCCTTTTGCTCTATTGAAAGTCCAAGTGTCAGATTCATTTCAGCTGTACACAGTGCTCATGGGTGTCCCCAAGAGGACTTTTATTGACTTGATTGTCTGTGATATTAAGTGTTTAAAGAATCTTAACTGTGATACAGGGTCTCATACTTGATTGAGTAAAACGTGGCAGCTCATGTAACTTGATGGAAAACATTCTTTTGCAACTGAAAAGAGATTACTTATGTCTGGGCAGAATCCAAGTATAACTGTGTGCTCTGTGTGCAGTAAGTTATTGTCGGAAAATTTTAAGCTGGGGAGATGAAAGGAGCTCAATCTCTTGACTTTTCTGGAGGACAAATTAAGAGATGATTTGGTTTTTATCTACATCTACAAATTTTAAAAGTGGCTGTTTGATTTACTGTATGAATGAATGAGAAAATCTGTTGGCCAGAACTTGAAACTTGACCAATAAAACCTGGAAAAAGTTTGACATTTTTATTGGTTATCATCAAACTTTGAAACAACTTAACCAAGGACTGTAGTGGAATGAACTTTATAAATCAAGATGAACACAGAATGTTTCTCTTAAAATGTATATTCTAATCCCTTTATGTTATTGGTCTTGTTGCAATAGTTGCTGAGTTTTGTCTTACATTATGAGAGACATGAATTGTATAATGACACTGTTCTCTTCTGTTCCAAATATGTGTGATTTTTATGAGCATTAGATGAAACAGTCAAGCATGTCAGACAGAAAATCTTTCAGCTAAGGTTTTGAAGTTTTATTTTTTTTTCCTATAGATACAATCTTCATAGAGGTTTTGTCAGACAGTACCATGTCGGAACATGCCACTTATTGTCTATAGCTTTAGTTCTTATTAAGGTATAGCTAATTTTCCTTTGAACTTTGTAGATTGTGTAAGGATTTGAACTATAATAATGCATATGCTTTTCTTTTCTGTTAGAGGTATTTGTATTGGCCATTTAGACTTCAAACAAGGAGAGCTAAGTGACTTATTGCAGGTAGAATTAAGGTATCCTGACCAGGCTGCTCTTTATGCTTGTAGAGAATGAGGTATAAGGGAGAGAAAAGAGGTACTAAATAAACTTTCACTGTCTAGAATGTTGTAACCACATGAAGTTAAGCATCAGTGAGAAAGTGACATTGATATTACAAACATGATATATTCTCCATGTAATGGAGAATAAGACATTCAATTTCTGTTAAGTAATAAGAAGCTTGTAAATCTGATTTGAACTGAAATATTTTGTGTTAGTTTAGTTCTTTGAGTTTTCATTGCGTTCATTCTGTATTGTGGAACTTAAAATTTCACTTCTGAAAAGTACTATGCAGCTAGCTTATAAAAGTAGTTAGCACTCTTGCTATGGTGCTGAACTCTTGCCTATGTCCTGTGGTTTGTTGCTTCATTGCCAAAATAAAAAAAAAAAAAAAAGAAAAAAGAATTGAAATCACTCTTGCATTCCAATAAATTTTTTTACGGTCAGTTATTGTTCAGCCAATATAAGAAAACTAATTGCACATTAAACACACTTGAATAACACAGTGGTTTTCAATATGATATTTGGGTTTTTTCTGTGTTGGTACTTTCTATGGTGTCTTCCAGCAAGCCACAATTTCTGCATTATATTTGAAGTCATTACAGAGGTAAACACAGAAATCCTCACCAATTCCAGTTTCCTCTAAGCCCAGGTATTGCCATGGGCTTCCAATTGAAAAAAAAAAAGATAGCCCTAGTAAGATTGATACTAAACACCATTGAATTTAAAGGATACATATTGTGCTTGTTCTTGTCACAACAATTTGCTTTCTCCAACTTGAAGCCCTAGAAGCATGCTTTGGAAAGTTATCCTGAACCAACATATCCTTTTATTATCAATTTTGTTAGTTTTTTTCTTTGATAGCCATTAAGAATTAAATCAGTATAGGGAAAGCATAAACCTGTAGTTGTGCATATAGGATCTTACCACATCAGTCTGAATTTTTTAGACAATAAGATGGCATGGTTTTGAGGCTCCTGTGAAAACTGACTCTGAAAACCCTATTTCCATAATGATCTCTGTGGGGGCTGTTGCAGTGGTTTTAGGATTAGTGCACACTATAGTCACCGCTCAGATTCTGTAGTGCCAAAGTGCTTCATCTGTGGTAGTAGCAGCAGTTTGTTTTTTTTTTTTCCATACCTTTCAAGCATATGTGATGGGAACATGTGCTAATGAGTTCCTTCAGGGTGTTTGCAAACTATGTAGAGTATGTTACAAATAGTAAGCCTAGAAGTGGCACCATCTCAGACAGAGATCTCTTTGATCATTATAAACTAACACATGCAACGCAGGTCAGCAGTTGTGTGGGAAGTTACCAAGGAGTTAGTTGGTATAGCTGTCTTCTCTCCAGGTCACTGAATGAATTACCAGGCAGACCAGACACTGAATCTACTGGATGAGATTTAGTAAGTGTTTTAGTCTACTGGTTATCCTGTTGTAGTTTCAATGTATTATGGTATTGATCTTCAAGTTCGAGTGTAGTTCCAACTGGTGAGAATCCTAGTCTGAAAATGTTGCCTGTTGCTTTTGGGCCTAAAGAGATAAATGGTTGTCTCTTTTATAAACTTGTGTTTCTTTGAAGATTTATTGCCATAGTCTGCTTTGAAGCTTAAATCCTCATGGTGGGACTGATAGGATTCGCTTAAGTATGATAATCTGCAAGGTCAGTGAAAGCAGGTTTAGGGCAAGCCAGGTTCCTTCCTGATGCTTAGGAATACACTTCTTGCTGTGATGTAGAAATTTTCCACCACATAATCCCATCCGCTCTTTGGCTATAAATGAGAGTATATTTCAATGGTCATTGCACCTCCTTCCAGTATCCATAGTCTCTTACCAAATATCTTTTGCTGTTCACCATGAAAAACCTCATCAAAGTCCTTTTTGAGCCTTTAGTCCTTCATATGCTTTTTCAGGACAATGAGTCCAGTGCTGCGGGTATCCTTATAAAGAAAAAACCCTGAATGTATGATACTCCTATTCACTAGCGTTACAGTCCAGGTGAGCTCCTGTTCACCATTACCATTGCCAGTTTGAGATAAGTTTCTCAAAGTTTTATATATCTGTTCCTCACATAAGGCCCTTACTAAGCATTCACACCCAGTAACATTTTACCTACCTTCAAGTATATTTGTCTGGCAACACAGAGCCCATCTTCAGAGAAAGCGAAATGCAAGACAATGTAAGTTATATATACACTGTGTACGGACTAAGTTACAAAGGCCCCTCTTGAACAATGTTCTTAAGAGGTTTTTTTCTCTCTCTTTACACTGCTGTGTTAAAAATTATTCACCTCTTATACCTATGGCTTTTCTTTACCCTAAACAGGTGGATGAAGGTGTGATCATGTATGAGCACTTACAAGCTGAGTCAGCTGACTGGAGTGCAGAAGATTTCTTTACATTTACTGTTTTCTCTGCACCATCAGCTCTAGACCTCCAGGTGTTCTATATTGTCATTTCGTATGAAATTACCAGGCATGATCAGAACAGTTGTCTTCTGGCAAATACAGGTAATGATGCTGTGCTGCTTGGGCTCCGTATTATTTTGGATCTATCAGGGCTCCAAAGAGCAGATGTGAAAAAACAAAGACTACTTCCTCTTCAGTAAGAAATGACCAGAATACTTTTGTTGCAGAGTGTAGTGCAGATAGTCGCTTGGAAAACTGCGTCACTGCATCTTCAAAAATTGGATTTCCTACCTATGTTTGACCCTTACTACTGCTGTAGTGGGTATGCTCCATTTCGCTGTAAACAGTAGGTGAAAACACTGTCACAAGCTTAGAGATACTGATATTTATTTAATCTTAATGTATGTATCAATAGAAAATCTTATCTCTTGTATGTGACTGTATTTTTAAAATATTGGTAATGTATTTTTAGCCATGACATATGGAAATCAAGGATACTATGAAGGAGAATCTTCTCTGAGCATCATCAGTGTTTGATATCTAATTTTGGAAACATTGCAACTGTAAAATACTCAATCTCTAAGATTCTCTTTTCCTTTCTGCTAGGTGCCATAGTCCAGGAAGGAGGTAGAGTATTAATCAACAAGACAAATTTAGATGCTTCAAATCTACTGGTTAAGCTGCCCGAGGTACAGCGTTCCATGTATGAAGTCTGGTATCAAGTTGTATCTTTACCTCAACATGGCGTGATTGTTGTTGGAGAAAGAAACGTTACCAAAGAAAAACCTAACTTTTCCCAACACATAGTTAACAAATTTGGAATTGTGTATGTACATGATAATTCTGAATCACTTAATGACAATTTCACTTTTGCTGTTTGGTTAAACCTAAAGAGTAAGTCTGCAACAAAGCCCAATAGTGAAGTTTTAGAGGAGATGTTTAATATCACTGTTGTTCCAGTGAATGACCAAGCTCCAGAACTGAAGACTAAAAGGCTGCACTTGAGAGTCCTACAAGGAGATGTGTCAGTGCTGGGGTCAGAGAATCTGAAAGTTGAAGATCTAGATAATGCCCCAGCTGAGCTCAAATACACGGTTGTTAGCAACCCCAGTAATGGTTATTTAGCAATGAAAAGCAATCTCAGTGTCTCTGTAAGGCATTTCACACAAGCTGATGTTGACAGTGGTAAAGTCTGGTTTGTACAGGATGGAAGTTCGTTGTCCGGGGTGTTTTATTTCAGCGTGACTGATGGTAAACATCGACCTTTATACAAACTCTTCAGTCTTGAAGTCATACCAATCGCTCTTGACCTGGTCAACCTCACCAATGTTGCACTTCCACAGGGCCAGACATCTGTCACTATTACTAATGTGCAGCTTTCAGCTGTCACAAATGGAAAAAGCACTAATATAATGTATGAAATAACTCAGCCACTCAAATACGGGCACTTGATGCTTGGAACTGAGCAGGTAACTAAATTTGAGCAGGCAGATTTGTACTCAGGAAGGCTGTCTTACCACCTGACAAATCTCACTGCATCCAAAGAAGTAGTGGAGTTTATGCTCTTCACTGCAGAAAGCAATCTAACAGGACAAGTGCTGAACATCACAGTGAAGCCTTTAGTACGAGTTGTATCTGACATGCAGATACCAAATCAAGCAGCTTATAAGTTCAGTAGCAGTGATCTGGATGCTTCTGAGCTAGCTAATTTGACAAATAGTAATCCTAGATTTGAAGTGATAGTACCTCCATCTCATGGAAGAATTGTAAAGAAAAGGTTTATGAATGATGCAGTGTTTGAAGATATTCAGACGTTCACTCAGGCTGACATTGATAGTGGTGTTGTGCTTCTAGACATAGATACGAATATGACGGGCACTGATCTGTTAAATGACTCATTCATGTTTATACTCAAGGCAGATGCTGTGCAGCCTGCTGTCGGCTGTTTTCAGTATTCCATCGTGCCATACAGTCCTCCACTTGCTCAAGGTGTTACAGCCGAAATGGCTTCCATAACCAGCACTACCACTTTAAAGATTCACACTACCTCAAAGGATGAGGCACCAGCCTCCCCTCAGAACGAAGAGCCTGCAGTAGCACTGCAGAAGACTGGGCCAACCGTGTGGCCAGGGCAGAATCGCTGGGGAAATCTACATGATGAAGGTCCATTGCTAAATCTGGCAATGGGAACAAATGGATCTGCAGGGACTAAGACCACAACCCACGTTGATGCCAGGAGTCCCAGAGATCAAGCAGGTGAAAGCAGCAACCCTTGGCATGTCATTATCCGTCTGGTCCTGGTGTCTGTGCTGCTCATTGTTGCTGTTATTTCTGTGTGCATTTTCCTCATGTGTCAGAAGAAAGAGAAGGCAAAAATGCTTGTCAAAAGTCAAACAGATGCAGTCCTCAGTAGTCCAGATCAATGTCTGGAACGGAGCTTGACTGTACCCAGTGTTACAGTGACTCCTCTCCTGAAGGGGGTTGAGAGAAGTACACCCTCAGTGTTCATGGCAGCAAGACATGAACAGCTGCTTCCTGCAGTGGTTTCTCCGACTGTAGAACGGTCTCTGCAAAACAGCTGGTTAAACCTTGATCCTGAAATGATCCAGTATTGTCGAAAAACAAACCCAACTTTGAAGCGCAATCAATACTGGGTGTAGTTATGTCCAGTTTTGGTCATACTAATTGATGTAGTGTGGAAAAGAGAGTATACATGGTTGACATATAATTTGTTCTTTAATACCCTTATTTATTATAGGTCAAGTGATGCACTGTTTGTTAGACAAAATCAAAATACCTGTGAAGTAATAATAATAAAAATCTTACTAATTACAGTGGTCATAAAATAGGATTTCCAGTTGGTGCTTCAGCAAATTTCCCACTTAGTTCTGTGCAGAATTTAACCCCATAGATTTTGAGTGCACCCTGTGTATGCAATATTTTTTATTTCCCATGACAGGGGTAAAATAGAGTGTTCTGTCATGGATTATATCTTTTTAATATAATTTTTTTTTAAGAACCAAGTTTGCTGTAAAGGTCTTGTATTCTTTCCTGAGCCACCATTTCTATTTGAAGAACTTCCGACTGTTTCTGTAAGAGAGTGCCAAGGTGCTAATCTCAATAATGTCATTTTGACCTGAAGGCTGTTCAGAGGCCAATACTGAAGAAACAAAGCTGTGATTATTTTGATAGTTGTTCATCCAGGTTGCTAAACTGGAAATCTAGAATTCAGCTCAGCAACAATAGTACAGCAGTGACAGTATGTAAGGATTCTGGTAAATTACTCTTACTGCTAGGTGTTGTTTGTTCTTTTGTTTTTCTTTTTCCTCATTTGATACCAAACTCTAGCCTTTAGTGTCTGCTGACTGGTAAAATGCATCCATGACCTCTAATCCACATAGCAAAAATCGTGTATCTGCCAGTCAGCCTGTCTGCTGAATTATCTTTGGGCTTAGGCTATGTCTGGAAGCGCATATCAGGATTTGCTGCTCCTGACAAAGGGCTAAATTCTGCCTTCAAGTGAAGCAGACACAACTCTCTCTGGAGTCTGAGTGTTCAAGCAGACGACAGTAGAATCAAGTCCTCTGCTGCATGCTACCATATGTTGTGGAGCTATTGACAGAAACAATCGTGTGAGGAAGTACATATCCCCTTCTGAAGTTTCACAATTTACCCTTCAGCTCCCAGAACCCTGAACACATGTGCCTTACATACTATATAAAAAGTACTACCTACTCTTAATTTTGCCCTGGTGTTAAAAAGTGCAATAATTTATCTGCAAAGGGAATATTTTTGTATTTTTGGAAATCCAAGCTCAAGTGATATGCGGTCTCCTGTTGAAGTCCAGCCTTTCTTCCCCTGAGCACAACAGCAAAATTCTTGCTGACTTCAGAGAACGAACTGACTTCAGGGGAACGGTGCTGTGCTCGTAACCAGTGTCGTATTAACCACTGAACTTCTGATCTACTTTTGTGCTGTTAAAGCTTCTAGTTGGCTTCTCAAAAACACCGTGCTCAATGTCAGGATGCAGTCTCAGCTCTGCACTCCACTAGGATAACATTTTTGTTTGAGCTTAGGTGCTACAGGTTTTGCTTTTATAGAACAGATGTATGAGCCTCAGCATCTGTTGGTGCTATTCATTTCATACTACTTTTTTTTTGATTTTTTTTTTTGTTCTTGTTGTTGATGATTAACTGCTTTTCTGTAATTTTTGTATTTCACTTGTGGGAAATTTTCACCCATGAGGAGAACCAGACTAAGTCTTCACTTACTGCTGTGTTCTAGGGACTAAACACAGGAGCAGGGGCAGTCTTTCTCATCTTTACCACCTCTGCCATGGTCAGCCATGATCGTGCATTTTGCAAGCATTGCATTCTTCAGAGCCCATTTCAAGGAGAGTAGTCCATGTCAGTGGAAAATACATGAGCCCTATTTTCAGCTGGTCAAGTGAGTGGACCAGGACGGACTGAAGATATGAACCCATTATATTCTCAAACTAAAATGTATTTGAACCTTGATATACAGTTTTTAGTTTTCTGTCATTACCATTTTCCCCTGATGCCAGCATGAGCAGGTTTGGATTCAAGCAGTACAGTCAGTGTAAAAGGCTGGGGTGTTCAGCTGTCCTCGGTAGACCACTGCAAATCTGCATCGTAGACCTTTTCTGCTTTTCCAAAGAAAATCTTTGGGGCTGTTTGTAGACACTCTCAGCCGGAGAGGTGGTTCTGCCAGCCATCTCAAGGACACCCCAGTTCCTTCATGGAGCTGCAGCTGTATGTCTCTTGCCATTTCGTGAAACTTCTTCTGCTAACAGCAAGCACACGGCAGCTTCCTCCAGATACCAGCTGTCAGCAGAGCATTTGCTGCAGCCTGCCTCCATTGCCTTCTAGCTGGTAGCAGGAACCTGATCACTTTACACTTCCTCCAAGGCCTCTCTTCACGGAGGAGTAAAGAATTATAATCTAACACTTTCCTGACACTTAAGCCTGTCTTGCATTTTCTTACTGCTGAGATAATCGTGCCAACAGCAGAAGAGGCATCATACTCCAATACCCATCAGGAGACCAAGCGCTAGGCCTCCAGTTTGGTACCAAAATATTGCAGTGATGAAGGCTGCTGGTGTCTGGTGACAAAATCTGCACTGTTTACCCATGACAGGCTGAACAGAAATATGGAAGTGAAACGTGTGCTTAATGAAATTTTGCTAAATGTGTCGTCGTAAAGACAGGTGTGCCTAAGGTTGCAGTGCTAAGTGTGCAGTGGCGATGGAACATAGGGGCTGCCGTAGTGTTGGTGATTGTAAAAAATGAGACTCAGTCAAGGAAACAGCAATGCAATTGGAGCTCCTCAATTGAATGAGCATTCTTGAGTTTCAGCATTTGCATGCTCTGAGCAGAAAATCATACATAAAAATACAGAAAAGGTGGTAGAACTTGTGCTGGCTTTTTCTGGCTTCAGCATAATGGGCTGAACTCTTGTTCTCTGTTTCATAAATGCTTTTGGCTGACAGCAGATTTTAATTTCAAGTTGATCAGGCATTATGGAACTGTATTCTGAGCATTGAGGTCAATTTTTGAAGTATTGAGACTTTTGTTTATTTGCTTTTTTTTTTAAAAAAAAATAAAAACAGCCTAAATGCCTAATTCATCAGTGAAGTATGCCAGCATTCAGTTTCCTTCCTCGGTGCTACTGTGAGACAACTGTGGCAAAATGTGTGCCATATTATGGAATGTTTTGATGAGAACTTCGTGTGGGTATAAGTATATTGTATCAGTGATTACCGCATTTCACGCAAAATGTAGAGGTAATATCGTAACTGATAACTATGTATGGATTTTGCTTTAATATTCTACCCTGAATCCCCAGTAAAAAAACCCCAAAAAACCAAAAAATCAAACCAAAACCTGATTGCGTTAATGTAGGCTTTCACTGTGGGCAATACAGAATAGTCTCTGGCAGTGGACAGTTCACCTTATTCTTCCATATATGTTTAATAGAGGTGAGAGAAATCAGCTCTGTGTGAGCTGAGGTCACTGGCTTAGCTAGAAGTGCAGCTTTGAGATGGCAAAAACTCGCTAGGATGAATCTCATTCTGGGTTTCCAAAATAACGATCAATCTAGAAAATCCTCAAGAAAAGTGTTTTGTACTTATGGAGTCTTTTTGTTATTCCAGAAACATACATAGCTTATGGTCAAGATTAATTTTTTGTTTGTTTCACTTAACCTTGAAGTTGTTGTGTTTTATTTAGTGAAGATGTGTTTAAGAAGGATTCCCCTTCCTACTAAATGGGAGTTCTAAACTGCACCATGAAAGTGCCTTGAAAACATAGATGCAATCAATAAACTGTTTTGTTTATAATCCACACACTTATGTTTTTGTGTGCTTTCTTCAAAGACCTGTAAAGTACTGCAGTTGGTGCAGAAACACAACAGGATCACACTGCCAGTAACAGCGTTTTTCCACATTTTCTGATGGTTATTTTTTAACTTGTGCATGTGCTCTTATCACTTGCAGTGCTGTGCCCAGCATTGTGCCTCTAACATAGTGCAGATGGCAGGAAAAGGAGAGCATCATAGGATCATGACCATGCATCTACCTGGCTGTGTTCAGCACTTGCCCCAAAGTAACATCAAAACAAATGCATTGATTTGAACTTGCTCAAACAGGACTGCACTGGATTAGTTCAGTACATTTTTCTGTTACTTAAGTGCGCATGCTTAGAAGATTTTAAAATATCAAATTTGTAGATGTTAGTACATTAGTTCTGTGTGTCTCTAAAGTTTGCTAGCTTATCTTTTATTCTTGATCAAAACCACACACTCCCAAGAGTCTCACGCCAAATGCATTGTTCAACCAGATTCTCCTTTTTTGTTAATCAGAATTTATCTGGTTTGTAGTTGTTCCTATAACTTGAGATAAGGAACATTTTTGTTGAGACATCAGCCATGCTGCTGGCCCAGGGGAGCAGCTTCTCCTGCACCATGACTCAGCGTCCTGAGCACAGAAATCTGCATTGGCAGGAGCAGCACTCGATCTTGGGGCTCTGCCCCATCCTGCAGCCCTCCTACAACTCAGAAAATGTTGGTTTGAAAGAAAAGAACATACGACAGAAATGGTCATAAGCTTTTTATGTTTTTCTTCTTGTAAAAATATTAGTAAAGGCCAGTTACGGCTTTCGCTGCAGTAGCTTGTTAACTACCTGCAAGGCCAAATTCAGCAGTGGATCTGCTTGAGTGTCCTGAGCTAGATTCTCCGTCCTGCTTGCACCCTTTTTTTCAAGTCAGTCCTTGTGATGTTATGTTGAAGTACATTCTGTGAATATTTTTAAATGGGCTGAAAATAATTGTCCTGGCATATTCAATGGAAACTCTATTAATTTGTCTTCACTCGTTTCAAGCTAAATAATTCCTGCCAGAGCTTGCATATCCCAAATGCAGTCCCAGAACAAAATGTTCTTTCATTGCAACTGGTGAAATCCATAGTTTCACATCTGTTTGTAGGCAGACTCTGTGTGGTGAAATGCTTGCTTTAGTTGATCGTTTCCTCATTTCCAGTCTTCCTGCTTGGTTATTTTGGTGGTAATGCTTTATGCATGCTGGTAACCACTACGTAGACATGAAGTTGTTCACAGGCTGAGGTTTTAGCTGCAAAACCTTTGCATGGCATCACAGTGAGTGGGGCATCAGGTCTCATACATTTTTTTGTGAAAAAATGAAGAGTGAGCAGATTGGTGTGGGATGGTACCGAGTGTCAGAACTTCCTGCAAGAACACAGGCAGTAAGTCAGAATAAATACATGCAATTTATAGCGTGTGACTGACCACAGTGATTTGCTCCAGCTAATACACTGCACAACTTCATTTTGCATAGCAGCTTCTATGTATGTTGCATGAAAGCACATTGATGAGGAAAATCTCAACTGAATAAAAAATAATTAGAGGAATCAATAGTTCATATTTCATATACAAGTACATATGCAAGTACAAATAAATGAAATTAAATCCGTAAGGGAGAGGCACATGGGAAGTTTGTTCAAGACATGCAAAGCCACCAGGGAAGCTGCTTTGCTAGCAGGGGTTGCTGAGGAAGAGGTTGGTTAGAGAGGAAGGGGAAGGTAGGCGGATGAGACGGAGACAAGTTCTGTGGTGTTAGATGGAGTTTCTGAAAACAAGGGGAGGTCATTTGGAAGCAGACCTGTGGGCTTGTTTGAAAGGCAGAAGTGATGTGCTGGGCTGTGCCTCTGAGAAGCAGGCTGTGATCCACCATACCTCTGGGGGAGCTCACCTCACTGCCACGGAAAGGGAGGAACAAGAACCAAGATGTTGAGTTTTGTTCCTATTAGAGGGGACAGATGTCCTTGGTGGGGTGGCAAGACTTAGAAGCTCAGTTTGCTTTTTCTTCTGCTTCCCTTTGCATCTGGCAAGAGATTTAGTAGAAGTAAATATCCTATGGCATGAATATTTTGAATGCTGACTTACAAAGGCTGCTGCTTGTCAAGAAGTCCAGATGTAGGGATTCATCAGATCAGATCAGTAAAATCATTCCTTATATAAGCATCTCCCAGTCTGGCTGAGCCAAGTTGCCTAGGGTGTAACTCAGATTTTAAAGCCTGTTGGCATTAATATTGTCCTAAAAATAGAGCTGCAATGTTGCTAGTGTCTTGGTCAAAGTACAGAAAGGAACAGGGTGAACTGGCCTGAGGTTTTGACTGATTGTAATCGCCATTAATGATCAATTGCAAATCTAGTTATCTGCAGAAACTGAAAGGTATTTATAAGTAAGGCAACAGAGGTCTCGATTTTAAGAACTGAGCTGACTAAACGTGGATAAAGATGGACCTGAGCTTAGCCCTTGAAAGAAGCCGGCTTGAGGACTAATCTCATTTACACATGGCTGCATAAAATACTGTTGAAGAGCAGCTCTAGGACTAAGATTAGACCAGGTGTAGAAGTAAGCAGAAGTGGGATGAATCATCTGCAAGAACAAACAACTGCCTACTTCATAGCATCTCTTAGCCAATCTATGTTGTCCATCCCAGGTCCTATATGCTGCTAGCAATGCTGCACTGTAACCATCAATGGGACAAGTTGCCCATTTTCCTTCCCTAAATCACCTTGCTCCTGATTGTAGGACTGAGGTTCATTTAGTCTTCCATGTTGTGCCAGCTTCTGGGGTTCTGAGATGTCTCTTTGGTGATCCTTGGTTCTGTGTATGGGACGTGCCCTCAGAAGCCTAGTACTTCTGTGAATGCCACTCGAGCCAACAGGGTGGTCACCACTGATCTGTGCTGTGGCCTACTCTGATCTGAACCCCCAAGTTACGCTTAAAGGCACATTATACCCATTTCCATTTCATGGTTCCCCAGAAAGCCTGGAACTTTCTAAAACTGTGGGTTCATGATGCCCCTCAGCAATGCCACAGCTCCAGAAGCAGTTGTGTGTTCCCCTGACACCCAGCTCAGCTGCATCATGGGCTGTGCTGGGCAGACCCTGGTCATTTGGCAGCCTGTTTCGTGTCAAACCAGGCTGCTTCACAGACAAAGGGCGAGAGCCCTGCTTTAGCTGTTGGAGAGGTCCTCTCTTGCATCTTGATGGGCGCAGCTGCAGAAGGAACTGTGCTTGGGCTGTTGGGTAGCAAAGCTCTGCTCTAGTTTCACTGATTCCCCACTTTGACCCTGCTGGGAAATTCTCAGGCTGGCAGCTGTGAGCAGAGGGACTACTTTGCTAAGAAACCTAGACGCACCCATGTTCTGCTTTAAGAGCTTTAACTTCCTTAAAAAAAACCCCAAAACTTTCTTTTTTTTAAAGAAACACAAATCCAGAACAATATATAAACACATGCATAAATCATAGCCTCTGCCAGGAGCAATTGTAACAGTTTAGGTATAAACAGTGCATCGCCTCCCGGGTGTTAGAGCTACAATCTATATAGGACAGATGTATGTACCTGAACCCAGCTTTGCCTATTGCCTCAGTGACAGTTTACATCTGTCGTTTTCTTCAAACAAGTGTTGACTGCCCAGGAAATTTACTTGTCTCTGTTGTGGAACTGTTACATGGTTTAATGCTCACTGGTCACAAGCTGTCAATACGTTTCGTTAGTTTATGGGAAAGTTCTGATGAGAAGCTGTTCCAGTACATAGATTTTGGAACAGAAAGTTTCTAGTACTTCAAGAGGTTGAAAGTCTCTGTAACTCCAGAGCTCTCAAAGCTGATAAGCGTATTTTGAGGAATAGCATGGCTGCTGTTGACAGCTTCTCCCAACTTTTATTGTTTTGGGAAAAAACAAACCAACCCAGCTACATATGGGTAACTCTAGGATAGTTTAAAATAAATAGCAAAATATATTTTGCCCTGCCTTCTTCATGGTCTTCACTAATAATGTGAGGCATGGACCTGTTTCTCTCTTGCCTGTTCGTATCATAAACAAAAGACAGCAAAAATGATGAGGCCAGCAGTTTGTGCGGTCAGTGCAGAGTCCACTGAGAATACGACTGCCTTTCTCTAGCAAGTGAAGAGCAGCTGTAGCCGAAAATGAATGCTGTATGAGGAAATTATCCATCTGTTTATACTGACAGCACAAGCTTAAGAGATCCGAAAGGTGGATGTAACAAGTATCTCAAGAAGCTATTTTAATTTCTTACTTAGTGTTTCCATAGAGGGGTGGAAATTGTTTTCTTATTAGGAGACATTTATATTTACAAAATACTCCACTGAGCTCAAATTTTTGTCCCATGCTAGAATGGATGGCACAAGTGACTAAGTGACCACACAAGCATGTGATTCGGGGAGAAGGAGATGCCTGACTCAAAGTCTCTGCAATCTGCCTTTGAAGATTCCCCAGGCACAGGAAATGGCATGGCCTCTCTTGCTTTCAGGGCAGACACACATCCTTTGAAAATAAGACAAGTGTTTGAAATGCAGATGGTTGCACAGTAGATCTGTAGTCTGTCTGGCTGGAAGTGACTTCTCTGTGCCAATTTGCTCCTTCAAACCCAGCTCAGTGAGAACTCTCACAGGGGCCGTAATGGGAGCAAAGACTGTTGACACCTGGATGTTGCTCAGCATGTGAAATCCGACGTGTTGGCTACAGACACTGACAAGAAGGGAGAACATCTTGTGAGCTCTTTCACTCCAAGGTAAATTACAACAACGACCTGAGTATTGCTGCACCTGTTTGGTTGGCGGCATACCTCAGCATTCATGAAACCTTCAACACCACCTGTAGCTGTAGTCCTGGCAGTGCCTGGATTGTCTGGGAGATGCCCCATTCTTTGGGCTTGCCTTGGATTTACGCTCTCCTCAATGATGAAGCAGGGAGCCCAGGGCTGGCAGTTCAGGGTAGCGAATGATCTGGCTCTAGCCTACACCTTGCCTGGGTTAATAAACTGAAGTACACATTTCCTTGCCACTGTGTTTTCAAACCCCACACCCTCTAGGAAAGAGTTGGTGGTGACAGGTAGGGATGTTGATTGGGGCATTTGTATAATACGGGGAAATCCAGGTTTAAACCTTTTTGCTCTCTGACTGAGAAAAGTGTCCCACTCCTGGGAGGGAGCCCACAGCTGCCCTTTGCAAAAATGCTGAGTGAACAAGGAGACCATCATTTAGAGTACTCTCCAGAGCACTACAGTAAGTCAGGCAAGTGCTCTGCCCTTTCCACTACTGTGTGCAAAGAGCAAGGGAAAAGCATGTTCCCCTAAAGAAGAACCTTCTGGGCTTTTAGGAGAAAACAGCTGAGCTGGTTTAGACAGGACCTGAGTCAGTGACCAAGGAGCTGAGTGGGCACTGGCCCCGTCCTGCAGCCTGCGACTGGGATCCCACCTCCTTTCATGATGCAGACCTTGTTCCTTCCTTCTGGTTGGGTCAGGCAGCTCCAGGTGCATTTTGCTAGCTACTATGAAAACCTTTTCCAGATATCTAATGCTACTTTGTACTCGATAAGTTTGTGTGTCTAACCCACTAGCTTGCAGGGTTTTTTTTGTTTTGTTTTTGGTTTGTTTTTTTTTTAATATAAAGCTACTGACTTCGAGTGTGGTATTGTCTAAGCATTCAAATCTTCTAGGACAAAGGCATTGCATAAATTTTCTTCTCCAGAGAACTGCCCTTAGATGTAAATGACAAGTGGGGTTTTTTTCCCTCTTGTTTTACAACTTCTTTTTGTTTGTTTTCTGTTTTCAGATGAACAGTCCCACAGCAATTATGTCATGTCCTTCTCTGCAGTCGCAGGCAAAGCAGTTTTTCTGACATTTTACTGTCACACAGCAGTTACCCAACAGACATGTTGTTTTTGCAACAATGCTTACTTTGTTTTCAAGTTTTGATGGGTTATATTCATCTATGCCTGCTCTGTCTTGACAAGTTGTTTCCCTGTTGCTGCTCCAGCTTCTGCTGTTGTTCTAACATCCGATAAAAGAGCCCATCTGGCAGCAGAAGTGAATCTGCCATGGCAGAGTCTCTTTGTCAGATGTGTACAACACAAAATCACACTCTTTCTTATAACCCATGCTCTTTTGGAACCACTTTACAAGAAGGTATTTTGGCTTGTTTTTAAAAATGCAGAAGACAGCCTTCACAGAACACTGCCTGAGCTTGCTGCAGAACTAGCTTTTATTGAATGCCACTTTTAAGACTGTAGGAATAGTAATATAAGGGTGTGGGGCTCAACTTCAGAATCCCTTGTGACTTGCTATCAGGTTTCTCAGGTCAGGGCATTTCAGAGCCTGGTTCGGTATTGATCTGAAAGTGATACAGATGACTGCAGGTGTCTAAGCTACAAATAGGTTAGGGACTACATTGCTAAGCTTAAAGAAAGTGAAGTAGAAATGAGAATAATGTTTAATAGAAACCTGGTATAAAATTGTATCCGCTCAAATATGTCATGCAGTGTGCTCAGCCATCTTTTATGTATGGTAAGTATGGTGTGAGGTGATGCATTGGGAAAAGATGGCACAAAAGCTGTATTAGTATAGTGCTGGCATGTCTTCATTGAGTTTTGTGCTATCTCACGGAGTTTCCTAGTGTCTCAGCTGTGCTGCTACTCGTTGTTGTAAAATACGTAACTAAAACCACTGATGATCTGGCACTGAGCCCAAAATTTATCAGTGGTTCTCCCTTCCTGGTCCTCATTAACAAGGTGGTCACTCCTTTAAAAGGAGTTACTGGAAGATGAGGAGCAGCAGGATGAATGAAGTCTAGCTTCCCTTGGACTGGTGCTTGATTGACCTTAGTCCTGCCCTCGTGCAGGTTCACCTTCAGCTTCTTCCAAAATATTGTACACAGAAAAGCTTCAGTGTGTCCGGTGGCTGATTCAGAGCTGTATGTGTCCTGACAAACTGTCACGGAAGGATTAAGTTAATTATGCACTTCATTCATGCAAGAGAAGGAGCAATACATTTATATATATAAAACAGTGAGTTAACAAAGTTCAAAGGTAAATGCAACAGTGATTTAATGAGGTTCAGAGGTGAGACACACTTGATTATTTACTGCACAAAGGACAGGGTCAGACAAAACTGTCAGGGAGACCCCCCTGTTGTGGCATGAGCTTCAGAAAGGACCCCTTTGCTCTCTAAACTCTTTCTCAGAGAGGAGCCTAGGTTCGGCTGGGTCCATTCCTAGTCCCAGACTTGGTCAATGGTTTATATCTGAAGGATTATATATGCACAATCAGCCTTTTACATCACTTAGCTAAGATTTCATAGTTTAGTGTGCTATTAGTCACTTACTGAGAATCTGTTGTAGCAAGGAATCTCTCAGCCTCAATGAGTAACCTTGAGAGGCATCCCTGCTCAGGGGGAGATCCTGGTGTGCAGCCTGCTGCCGTGCAG
The DNA here is from genome assembly GCA_011057875.1 of Pterocles orientalis. Classification (NCBI taxonomy): domain Eukaryota; kingdom Metazoa; phylum Chordata; class Aves; order Pterocliformes; family Pteroclidae; genus Pterocles; species Pterocles orientalis. The sequence continues at coordinate 1,833,393 of WKFP01014176.1, read as the reverse complement.
GAGAGCTCAACAGACCCCTTTGCTGTCCACTACTTATGGAATAAGATTATTGATTTACAGTCATATTGGCATACTAGCCGTATTTTAGTTAGCGCATGCTCAGCTAGCCCTCAGCTGTGCAAGATAGCCCTTGGTGGTGTTGTCTGTCTCTCCCCAGTCTACTCAAAGCCAGATGCAGCCATCACGACCAAATGCATCCCTTATGGCCACCACTGGCGGTTGTCACTTGAACAGGGTTGCAGGAGATAAAGGTCAACTTAGCAGCGGGGGAAGCACACCATCACAGAAACCAGCCAAAATGTGCCTACACACTGGCCAGATGGCTACTGCCTCTTCAAGTAGAGAAGCTGCTGAGCTGGGCCTGTCTTTCACTCACCAGGCGATACTAAATTGGGCTTCTCTCCTCTTTTTGGCTGCCAATTTTCAGTGAACTTGTAAGAACTTAGCATCTTTGAGAACTTCACAACTCTTTCAAAGTTGGCTCAAATTGTCTGTTGCACTGAAATTTGAGTTGGGAGGCAGACAGGCAAACAAGGGGTTGTTCCCTTAGAAAACTAGGCTAAAAAGGAAGAACTATTCAGAGTTCAAAGAAGTTTTAAGTGTTGCATATATTAAAAGACTGTAATGTGTAGAACAGCTACACAGAAACAATCTGGTAAAATAATGTTTTGTGGATAGCTGAAGAATGAGGAATTATGTTTTAGGACATGTTATGTGATTGTCAAAGATAAATGCTACTACCACACTGGTACAGTTTCTCCTCGCCCTCTTCCTTGCGGTACTCTTAGTTAGTGTTTGGGGTTTTGTTTTTTTTTTTCCTTTGACCCTCTTTTTTCTCTGCTGTGCTTCAGTTGTAATGGTAGACTGGGTTTCTCAAAATCTCCAACCATGTTCACTCACAGCAGTATCTGAGGGAAAAGACTGTAAGTCAAAGTGGAGTTTGCCTCCTCCTAGAAAGCAGTCACACTGAAGAGGAGCTACAAATGACTACAGATGACTGTGAAAAAACAGTTCAGCCTGATCTGCAGTCCAATGCTTTAGATCAAAAGGGATAATCTTTGGCTTTAGTGGCTTTAGTAGCTTAAGGAAGAAGTATTATTATTGACACTGTATTGATGGGAGCAAAAAGAGCCGATTTTTCAATGCTGATGTCCATGTTTGGAAAAATAGTTGAAGCAGGAAAGGAACCTAAAACAGGGTGATTTGATCAGGGGGAAAATTTGATGAAATCAAACCTCTCCCTCTTCTGAGAAGACTAATAAGCTGAAACTATTTTGCTTTACAAAAGGATGACCAAGATCTGGCTTGATGATGGCCCATGGAAGATTAGCAGATAACAGGTAACACTGGTAACAAAAAAAGGCAGAGTGAACTTTGATGCTGACTTCGAAGAAACTTAGAAGCAACAACAAACATTTCTGAGTGCACAGCTTAATTGTTGCAAAAACATACTTGAGAACATTACTGTGTTTGTTTTTTTTTCCCCTTTTTTTAACTTGTAAATCTTCAAATTAAGCGTGAAATCTTTCCTAAACATATGTTGTAACCTGAAGACATTAACAGGCTTAAACAGACTTAAAGTCAGAAAATTTATGAACTCAAGGATTGAGTCAAGCCTTGTCAAGCAGAAATGCCCTGGTGAAAGAATGAGGTAAAAAGGAATGCCAGCAGCCAAGCAAAGGGATCCTTATGTGCCTCATCTCCTTGGGGAAGGGGAAAAGAACGGGCTGGTCTATCTTGATGCCTGAGCACATCTTCCTGGACACAGCATGCAGAGCCTCTTCTTCCTGGCCTCTACTTTCTCCCATCCCAACAATCTCCAGTCTCTGGCTTGAGGGCTGGTGGGTACTGCCTGCGTGAATACATCAACTTCTGAGGTGATGGGATGATCACTAGGCTCTTGCCTATCTCACACCCTGCTCCGACAGGCAGGCTGGTGCTTAAAGTTCTCCTAAAGTACCAAAAGAGCTGTAGTAGACTCTCCACCTCTTTGAATGAGGCTATTATATAAGTATTCTGCTACGTGTTTTGGAGTCTAACCAAAGATACCTTAGATTTTTAATGTTGGCCTCAGTGCACACAGTCTGTGCTGTTGCAGATGTTTTTCTCAAAGTTTAGTGAGGCTTTGGTTTGGGATAGGAGTTAAAAGGTCTGAAGGAAAGAGCAGAACAGGAAGGGTTGTCTTATGCTGCTTTAGGCTTTTGTTAAACTAGTACTTTTATTGGAAGAATCAAGCAACCATCTGGCTGCAGCCAGTTGCCTTTGCAAAGCCTGGTAAAGGTGGTCCTCACAGTGCCATGCTCTGAGAGCGCATGCTCTCCTGCTGACTGATGTGGAGGTGTTCTAGGTGCTTCCCCATTTTTAAAGAGAATAAATTAATATTCTTTTTCAAAAGGAAATGACACTGGCTTTTGTTCCTGAATAAACTTTGTATCTTACCTTAAAAAGTAAGTCAAAGAAATGTCTGCAACACTGCAGGACAATGCTATAGCTGTTTTGTCCTGCATTTTCACAACATGTGTGCAGGTCATGCTCTTGGAAAATAAAGAAAAGCACACTGTTTGTCACTTCAGGTTCAAATTCCTAAAAGGTTTGTAATAAGCAGCCATCTGGCTGCTGTTTAGTGTCCTCAATATATGAAGATGGTAGTCTGAACTGGATATCCAGAGAACAGGTGTCCATATCATTGGAAATTACCAGAGTAATGTGTAAAGAGGCCAGAATCTCTGGGGGTTATGCAGTCTAAGTAACCTTTCCATAATGAATGTACTTTGATTTTTTAGATCATAAAGCTGTATGGGGTTTCTGGTTGGTTTTTTTGACTGTTTTTTGTTTTTTGTTTTTGTTTTTTTTTTCCAGACAAAAGTGTTGTGAGACTTCCTAATGTCAAGTTTTCAGTATTACAGTATTTCTAATATGAAACCCCACATGATGGGTGCTGTATGCCTGTCCTGAGATTCTTAGTCTGGAAAAAAATGCACTTGTCAAATTAAATGAGACAAAACACAAATAAAGACAAGCTGATTCCTTTTAAAAAAGCTCTCCGATCCTTCAACACTGCTATTTTGATTTGTGATAGTTAAACTATTAGGGTAAAAACAATGCAAATTGTTGCAATAGGAGAAATAACGGGAAGGACACTGTGAGGTTGAAGCTTGAGAAGTAAGAAAGGTGAGCCTATCCCAGGATAAAAATATGCAGTATATTAATAAGCATGATATATCAGCAAGATAAATGAAATCAGGTTTGAGAAAATTCTTTTAACTTTTAAATCGTAAATTACCAACAAAAAATTATTTTGAGTGAGAACAGATTTGTTGTGGGTTTTCCACCATTTGTCTGAATGGAATTTAAATTAGATTCAGCAATTCAGTAGTTTTATGCTTTTAGGGTCAGTAGATGATAATACCATCCCAGCAGAAAGCCTGTTTGCCGTTCAATTAGAAAGTTAAGTCACTCAGGGTTTTTCAACACCCTGTGAGACAGGGAGTTTTAAATTTAACAAGGGCTCAGAGAATAACTCTATTCAGAATAGCTGTTGGGACAATATATGACTAACGTTTGCCGTGCTTGCGAAGGCAAGATGAGAGGATCAAAGCTGTGATGATAAGGGGAGGAACTGCTAACCCAAACAAGAGGAAAGAATGCAACACCTGCAAGGCCACGGAGATAGGAAGGGCTGCTTGGGCCTCAAGCAGGCCCCAAACAAGCTGGGCACCATCCTGGTTCTTTGGACTGAGACCAAGAGACCAGGAGGTGAGAAGTTCAACTCTGATGAAGACTCATTTACTTCATCCTGTCGACCACTGGACGACCACCAGGGAGCACTACGCAGGCGCAGAAGGACTCTTTAGCTAATTATAATACAAAGCAGGGCTGGGCAGGGCTAGGTAATTAATATGAATGAATGGATTATGAAACTTAATGCATATGCAACATTTTGGGGAATAAATAGAGGGAGAGGTTTTGCGAAAAGGCGCGCATGTCTTTAGTGGAGCTATCCCCCATGCGCCTCAGCACTGAATAAACTACATACCTACTTTACAACTTTCATGAGTTGTGGAGTCTTTCCGCTTCACCTGAAATATCACAGAATCACAGAATCACAGAATGTTAGAGATTGAAAGGGACCTCGGAAGATCATCTAGTCCAATCCCCCTACCGGAGCAGGAACACCTAGATCAGATCACACAGGAACGCATCCAGGCGGGCTTTGAAGGTCTCCAAAGAAGGAGACTCCACAACCTCTCTGGGAAGCCTGTTCCAGTGCTCTGTCACCCTCACTGTAAAGAAGTTTTTTTCTCATATTCAAGTGGAACCTCCTATGTTCCAGCTTGAACCCATTGCCCCTTGTCCTATCACTGGATGTCCCAGAGAAGAGCCTGGCTCCATCCTCCTGACACTCACCCTTCACATATTTATAAACATTGATTAGGTCACCCCTCAGTCTCCTCTTTTCCAAGCTGAAGAGACCCAGCTCCCTCAGCCTTTCCTCATAAGGGAGATGCTCCATTCCCTTAATCATCTTCGTGGCTCTGCGCTGGACTCTTTCCAGCAGTTCCCTGTCCCTCTGGAACTGAGGGGCCCAGAACTGGACACAATATTCCAGATGCGGTCTCACCAGGGCAGAGTAGAGGGGGAGGAGAACCTCTAATGACCTACTGACCACCCCCCTTCTGATACACCCCAGGATGCCATTGGCCTTCTTGGCCACGAGGGCACAGTGCTGGCTCATGGTCATCCTGCTGTCTACCAGGACCCCCAGGTCCCTCTCCCCTACACTACTCTCCAACAGGTCAGTACCCAACTTATACTGGTACCTAGAGGTGTTCTTGCCCAGATGCAAGATTCTACACTTGCTCTTGTTAAATTGCATTAAATTTTTCCCCTGCCCAAATCTCCAGCCTGTCTAGGTCTCACTGAATGGAAGCACAGCCTTCTGGCATGTCAGCCACTCCTCCCAGTTTCGTCTCATCAGCAAACTTGCTGAGGGTGCACTCTATTCCCTCATCCAAGTCATTGATGAATATATTGAATAGCACTGGTCCCAATACCGAACCCTGGGGGACCCCACTAGATACAGGCCTCCAACTAGACTCCATCCCATTCACCACAACTCTCTGGCTTCTTTTCTCCAGCCAGTTCACAATCCAGTTCACTACCTGATCATCCAGATCACACTTCCTCAGTTTAGCCACGAGGATACTGTGGGAGACGGTGTCAAATGCTTTACTGAAATCGAGATAGACCACATCTACTGCTTTACCATCATCTATCCACCTGGTAATGTCCTCATAAAAGGCTATCAGGTTGGTCAAGCATGACTCCCCCTTGGTGAAGCCATATTGACTGCCTCTAATGACCTTCTTACCCCTGATATGCCTAGAGAGAGCATCGAGAATAAGTTGTTCCATCACCTTTCCAGGGATGGAGGTGAGGCTGACCAGTCTATAGTTACCCGGGTCCTCCTTCTTGCCCTTTTTGAAGACTGGTGTGATATTTGCTTTCCTCCAGTCCTCAGATACCTCCCCCGTTTCCCACGACTTGCCAAAGATGATGGAGAGTGGCCTAGCAATGACTTCCGCCATCTCCCTCAGCACCCACAGGTGCATCCCATCAGGACCCATGGATATATGGGTGTCCAGATTACTTAACTGCTCCTTAACCCAGTCTTCATCTACCAGAGCAAACTCCTCCTTTGTCCTGCCTTCCTCTGGGGCTTCAGGGGTACAGGACTCTTCAGGAAAGCCTCCGGACGTATATACAGAGACGAAGAAGTCATTCAGTAATTCTGCCTTCTCTGTATCTTCTGTCACCAGAGCACCCACCTCATTGATCAGTGGGCCTACATTGCCTCTGCTGTTAGCTTTATCTGCAATGTCACATACTCAAGTTACATTGGTAAGGGCAAAAATGGTATATTTTGATGTACATATTCAGAGTATTTATATATTTGGAAGGTTAGAGCAGATGTAAGAACCTTCATTTTTCTAATGACTTGAAAATATTTTGAATGTGACCTTTATCTTTCAAAAGTGAAATTCAGACTAGCTTTCCTCTCTCAGCTTCACAGTGAAAAAGGAATGATACCTACTTGTGGTTAGTTCTGTCTGAGATGTCTGTCATGAAACCTAACCACTTCATTACCCAGAAATTACTGATAGTTACTTGCTTTCACGGGAAGAATATAAGCTTCTGTTTCATTCATGCTTACTTCAGTTGAGTTGATGTATTAATGACTTTTTAAAGAAAAGGGACATTGCATATTCTAATGCCAATTAACAAAGTAGAAGATTCAAGGATTCAAGCTTAGCAGCATACAGGAATGTTAAGGGAAGCAACTCAAACTTTGCTCATACAGTTCACAAATGTGAGTTCAATATAAACCCCAAATATATGTTGATATATATGCACGTGTATAAATATGTTAATACTGTTTTTACATCATGTGCGAAATGTGTAGAGCTGTGCTTCTTCTGTGATCACTTGCTCCAAAAAGGAGGAAATAGATAGTAACAGGTAATTAAATATAGAGCTCAAGATTTTAGAAATCCTGGCTTCTAGTTCTAACCAGCACTGATGTACTCAGTGTCTTTAAGAGCTTTAGTGGGGGGGTCATTTGCACACATCTTCAGGGCCTAAAAATGAAGGTATCAGAAAACAATGGCTGAATAAACACCTACGCCTTATCTTCCGTTTGCCCCAAATTACTTGACTCTGACAATAATCTTAATCTTCACCAAACTGACACAAATATTCATACATTAATGCTTTTCAAAGCATTTTTGGGTGCATTATTTGGAAAAAAGCAGTGGAATTCAGCCATATTCCTCTCTTGGGAAAGTGTGAGATCATGGGAAGTTGATTGCTGCTAATAGGGCAACATACGAGTGAGAATAAAAACTGGTCAGAAAGCAAAGGTCCCGGCAAAGGACTTGGCAGGAGTCAAGGGAGCCAAGGCGGGTGGTCAGGCTCAGCCGTACTGCCCTCTCAGATGGCTTTCTCACTGCCTCTCCAGCACACCACCCCGCGTGCAGCGGGCAGACGGTCCCGTGGCCTGCAGCAGCACCCACCTCCTCCTTTCTTACCACAGGGGGAAGAACCTACTCCTACCACCACAGGCTTATGAGGTCCCACACCTGCTCATGCCTTTTTCCATCCCTCTCCTTGCCTTCTCTGTCTTGCTTAAATTATACAGCTAGCTCGGCCTTTCTCCTCCTTGGTTCGTGCCAAAGAGCCATCGCCCACAATAGTAACTCCTTTTAATTGAATTTGACTGGTTCAGTCTTCCATGTATCTGGCTATGGCTGCTTCCAGTAATTACGTTTTCTTTTTCAAAGTGTGGTGTAGTCTCATAGGTAGGTCATTGTCCAGATTTTTCAATGTCAAGGGAGAATTCTTGGATACAGGATTAATGTCTCTTCATGGACATTAAAAGCATAATAATGATAGCAACTGGAGAAGAAAGATACATATATCTGAATCTGTCCTTCTGGCTATTCTCTGCTATGCCCTCTTCCTTGCCATAAACTTGTTCTCTGTTCACAGGATAAAACCATGCTACAGGTGCAACATGTTTCTTTCCGATGTTTGTGGAAAGTGCTGTTTCATTTCATGCATTGACCAAAAAAAAAAAAAAAAGGCATTTTGCCTGATTGTCATAGATCCCATCAAGACAAAAGAATTACGCTTTGGTGACCTTGCCTGCAATGTGTCTAATATGGAGAATGACTAACATTCAGGTTTTCTTAGCAACTCTGTTATGTCAATATTTCCTGGTTGCAATAGTCATGGGTTTCTCTTTCATTGAAACTTGATGAGTTGGCCAATGTGGGCTCTTGCTGGGCAGTCTGGAAAGATGAGGCTATGAACTGCACTAAATTACAGCTGAATCCACTGTCCTCCACACCCATGGCATTTTGTTTTCCTTTTTGTTCTGTGTGCAGCTCTCCTTTTCAATTTTATTTTTCCTGATGTAGGGTTAAAGAATGGAAGGGAAACACAGAAGGAAAAAGCAAGGGTGGAAAGCATCAATAAAAGATCATTGCCCAAGTGCTTAAATAACAAGGCACTTTCAAAGTGCACAAACAATCAGGTTGTCCTTCTCTATTATTTTTAAAGTTATTTCTGTAGGACCCTTGTTGATTTTGTTGAACGGTTCAATGACTAAAGATGATTGCCTGCATGCCATTAGCTTTTTTCTGAAACTTTCACCCCTTTACTGTATTCTGACATAAGACAGGTTGTTTAAAGAGTGTTTGCTACAATTGTATGCCAGAGTAAAATTTGAAAAAAACAGCAACCAACCAACCAATTTTTATAAGAATGGTTTGTTCCATATATGCTGCCTGCTTGTAAAAATATCAACAACAAAACTGCTATTGGTTTCTTTGGATTGAGCTCCTGTTGGCTGCGTTTGTTCCCTCTTCCCATCCAGGAAAAATGAGTTTCAAATTTCATTCCAAAAGCACAAGAACTTGTCAGTGCTTCTATTTTTTTGCGAAGTCAAAGTTCCATTTTCCTGTGTTAGCTGTCCAAGAAAGCTGTGTGCTGGGGCTCCCAAGTCCCACCTGTGCTGTTATCAGTTCTGATGTTCCCCTGGAAGGTGCTGGTGGAGAGAGGTCTCACGCCATTTGCATCAACCTCAGAAGGAAGACGGAAAAGTTGAATTTAACCCAGTGTCAGGAGACTTCCGGACAGCAAGGCATTACAGAGATGGGTTCTAACCTGCTGTGCTGTGCATCCTCTGGAGCAGATTTAGTATCATTTTTAGATACCAGCTACTGTAATCATAAAATCTGAAGATCACAATTAAAGAAATCATTGAGGTAAGGGTTCAGCTTGGTGATTACATCTATGCTGGTAAATTAAGCATAACAGAGACCTTTTTCTGGCACAGAGGTCAATCCAATTAGGAGAGCCCACAGTCTGTTTGCCCCACTTGCCCTCCCTTTTCCCCAGACATGATGGCCACAACTGGAAACTGCCATGTCTAAGAAATATTGGGAGTCTATTTGTTGCCTTGGACCAAAACCTTGCTGAGGTTGATTCTGATGATCTAGCAGCATTGAGTGCCACTGCCTAGGCACATGCCACAGGACTATTTAATTCATTAGCACTCGTCTGTCTAGAATGACCTGTATGCCTCGCGCGATGCTAGCCCTCAGTACATAGCTGGTACAGCACGAGACAGGATCACTTCACGTCACTTTTTTTGGCAATGTTTGGGTTCTTAGATGCTGTGTTTAAGCAGGTACATAAGCTCCAAAATCTTAAGCCTCTTTTCAGAGGGATTTCTCCCCTGTGCACTGGAAGACTCCGCTGGAGGAGATTTCAGCACAGGAACAGCAGCCTGTGTTGGCTGCTGTGTTGGGCACTGAAAAGCCCAGTGCCCTGGGCTTGCATCTGTGTATTCATTCCACTGCTCTGGTATTGTCATGTTCCAGTGAACAATAGCCCCAACTTCAGTGGGTCTGCAAAGTCCCAATGGAGATTTTCTCATATAAAATCAAGCCAGGACTCTGTTCATTGTCAAAAAAGAGAAAAGGCTGTTCACACCAGCAAAATACAGAGACAAAATGCTTAAACGGGTAGAGGATTGTAGGAGAATATATAATCCCAGTGGCTTCACAGCCATATAGAGCTGAATTCAATGAGTTGTGTGAGCCAACCTTTCAAAAAAACACATGTTCCTATGGTCCATTTGGCTTCCTGATTTCCTTCACACTGAATTCTTCTGCAAGGCAAGAAGGGAATAGATTTTGCAATTTTTGTATTTGTGAAATAAGCCATTAGGAGACAGGGATTGCCCTAAAGGAGATTCAGTGTGAAGGAAACAGGAGAGAAATGAATGATCAGAGTGGTTTTCATAACCTCAGCATGGAGGAAGACAAGAAGCAACTCATGCCCTGTTGCTCGTGAGAAGTATGATGCCTAGGGAAACTACTCGTTTTTATGTCAAAAAAAAAAACAAAACAAAAAACAGCTGACTCACTGAAAATAATAGGAATTTGAGATTATGACCACAGACATTCAGCATCTGACACAAAATGCTGAGTAAATTTTAAAAGACTCCTTTGCCAGCAAACAGGAACTGTTTACTAATCTAATGGTTTATCTCTGATATATTTTTAAGTGAAATGTTGTAATTCCTAGGATTAGTTGGTCTCCTGACAGAAAAAAAAAAAAAAAGCCTGATCCTACCAGTTGCCACACAAGTGTTGCTGAGGCTGTCTACACTAAATTCAGCTTCTCAGCAAGGTGCCCCTTAACCTGCCAGACAGAGTATTTAATACATTTCCCAGAGTAATTTTGCTCATGTAGAGGAGAATAGATAAGGCAACCCCTTGAAGAAAGAAGGAAAACTTGATCTGTCAGCTGCACACAACTGAGCTGAATGACCAAGTATGTTCATACTACGATCTAGCAGTTCTGGTGATAAAAATGAGGATCCACGTCTGAAAATGAAAAACCTGAGACAGTTCCTCCCTTCCTGGTGAATTCAAATTATTTCACCTCAGTGGAAAGAACCTGATTTATACACATGCAGTTCCTGATTCCATACTGGCCTCTCCTGTCCTTAAATAGGGAAAGAATTTTAAAGGTATGTTTTAAATATTCAAAACTAGTATGGCAAATGATCACATCATTTCAGAGAGATAAGGATCTTAGAAGAGATATCTGGGCAGCCTGGCATAGAGGTTACAAGGATTTAAAATTATTTAATGGAGCTGGATTCGTTATTCAGTATGAGTAATTCATCTGATCAATGTGGAAATTTCTCTGCTTATAAATAATTCATAATTTTTTAAAACCTGCCTTCACATGTAACAAGGCTTAGAATTTGCCCCTGCATGTATTTGGAATATCAAAAGGTGTGAAAAAATAATTATTTTATATTACATTGGCTGCCTAAATTTATTTTTCTTCCTTCTGCTCTTTGTTATAATATTTTGAGGTAGTGTGAACGAAAAAAACCCTTGAGTTCCAAACTGAAAGAAAGAAGTGAGAGAGCACGGAAGTTCCTCGTCCAGACGTTAGGTCATGAACACTTATGCTGTTTTGTACATTAACAGCTTAAATATAGGGAAGGCATTAATTTCCATATGCAGTTCCCTAGGTTAAGCAATGTTTAGGAAAAGCACAGTGCATTCTTTCCTGCTTCTCTGCAGTTACAGTAGTATTGAATTAATTGTTAAGGCAATTCCTCAGTCCCTTTTATAAAATGTGGGCTGCTTTTGGTGAAAATTGAGTGTTTAAAAAGTTCTATCTGAGTTGGCACAAATTGATCCTATTTGATTTCTGATTTACAGATCTCCCTGGTCTTTTCCAGTGCAGTTCGTGAACATGCAGTTCATTTAGATGGAATTTAAGCCTGCTGATTGTTGCCTTTCTTTTCTGTTGCTGCTTGTGAATCTTATAGAAATAATTTACAGATCATAAATTAAAAACACTAAACCAGGAAACAGCGTTGGAAAATGCTTTAAAATTACTTCTATCATCTTGTCTACAGAATACAATGTCTGAATTACTCAAAATGTGGAAAAGAGTGCTTAACTGTGACATACCTGTCACCAGTAAAGCTAAGGTGCTAATCCAAGAAGGCTAAAATATTCTTACACTGAATGATACTGGGAGAAGTTATGTATCTTCCTTAGCATTCAAGAAGATAACTAACCAACAGTGGTCCCTCCAAAACTCAACTGTAAACCATATGCTGGATCACTATGTTAAAAAAAAAAAGATCATGATCTACATGTCTAAAGTAAAAGTATTTTCCATTGCTGCCAAGTAGTCCCGAACCTTGCATTCATAATTGTGCATCTGTGCTTTCCGGGGACAATTTTCATTATAGCCCAATAACCCAATTAATCCATTATTTGTACTTAGCCTTTATCAAGACAAAGTGACATATCCATTTTCAGTCATTACACAAATTGACGAAGTGGTGTGTGCCCTTTAAAGGTAAGTATTCTCCTGAAGTCACGTTATTTCTAAGATTCACAATGCCTTTCTTAGTCTAGACCTGTTTCCTTCTGAATAGACAGACTCATTGATAGAAAAATGCATAGTACATGGCAGAGATATGACATGTTTAAAAAATTATCACTTGGGTGACAGTTTTAAGGCATTTGGGTGTGTAGTTCCTACTGAGAACACAAAAAATATTGCCATTTCTTCCACGTTAGCAGCAGTTTATTAAGATGCCTCATTCCACACCAGGTGCACTTATGATATACATACATATGAAGTGGGATAATTCTAGCATCAATTAAATAAAGTAGATAAGCAACAGGCACCATATTGGTGCAAAGGTCCATCTACCCCATTATCCTGTGTCCATCAGCGGCCAATACCGGATGCCTACTCAAAATGTAAAAAAAGAGAGGATGCATATATAATATTTGTTCATATGCTGCTAATATCCATCAATCTGTGGATTTTCAGAATCAAAGGAGTGGTTTTCTATTCAATAGCCCATGGTGGCTTTTTCTGCCGTGATTTTGTTTAGTTACTTCTTAAACATATGTTGTTTTTTTTTTTTTTTTTGGCATACTTGAGTTCCTACAGTGTGAGACTCAGTAATTTGGAAGTTATTATGTTCAGATATTGGAAAACAGTCTAATCCCAAATCTTTTCATGATATTCATGAGTTTATCCATGTCTATAGTATCTCTTCTGATTTGCCTCTTTCCAGGCCCAGTCTATACAGTTCTTCTATATTTTCAGACATCTGAGTCCATTCAGGATCTTATTTGCTGGATAGCACTGTATTTGCACCCTCAAAGCAGGTCCTGGGCATTGGCAAGACAATAGAGACAGAGCAATTTACAGTGTGTTGTCCCTTGTGGAATAAGAAAAACTGTGTTTGCTGACAGAGATGCCTTGCTGGCTAATCCCACTTGCCTGACTTGCTCTGCAAAACAATCCCTCCACCTCCAAAGTATAGTGTTTGTAGAGAATGCGACGCTCAACTGCTAAGCGTGTATTAAAATTGGCAGAAAATGTGCATTGCTGTCATTTTTCAGCTGAGCTTGAATACTAAGCTGAGCTTCAATGACACCACTGTTCAGCACAGGACCACTGCCAGCAATAGACTAAGAATGGTAACTGAAATATTTATTCACAAACACAATTTCAGGCTACACATGGACCCTCTCTGCACATGCATTTCCAACGGCATGGAAATTACTTGTTTCCTACTTGGTGTTATTTCTGCTTCAGTTGCTCTGCTCTTGCTCACACTCCTGGAGCCAGACTGCCAGGGGAACAAAGACCAACTCCAAATCTTGGAGACAGATGTGCTCTTGTCAGTCTGATCAATGGGCAAGGTGAAGGGCAGAGCAACAGTCTTGTACTGTGGCTCACAAAGCTGTGATTTATTGCGCTACCTCCAAAAAATAAATGAGATCTTGAGTCAAAGTGAATCTTCTATTTGAATTATCCAGTGTTCCAGGTGGAGATGACCTTAAAAACTGAGACCATGCAAAAAAAGTATGATCTGAAAGGAAATCTAGTTCACATTGCACGTTAACCTGTACATCTTCCTGGGTTTTCTCTATTTATGACACAATGAACCCAGCATCTGCTATTTTTAATGTAGTAAGATAATTATTTTTTCTATTTTTAGTACTGGGCAGCTAATATAGAAGCTCTTCTCCTGGAGCAAGGAAGGCCTACAGCTTTCTCCTAAGCCACTGGCAGCTCTCAGGTGGTTCAGGTGGGATTCCTACCCAAGGCTCAGTTGAATGCCCTGGTATGAGGCCGTGCTGCTGTCCTCAGCCACGAAGGAAGCAAGCCTGGGGATGTGGTGAGGCCAGCACTGCCTGGACCAGAGGCACACCCTGCACATTGCGGCACAGCCTGCCTCTGCCCTGGGCTGCAACCCAGGCACCTGAGCAGCTGTGGACCCTTGAGAACGCTTCCAGGAGATCCCTCTCCTCTGTTGTTGTCACTTGTGCTCTTGTACCTCTGATGCTGTAACTCTTACTCACGTGAGGAATTTTGTAGGGTCAGGATGGTTGCCTGCATGTTTTGCAAATGTCGCGGCCCTGTCCTACAAAGAAATCAACACATACTAACCCCTGTGGCTGTATCTTGCCACAAGAGCAGAGGCTGCCTGTGTGCCACCATGCTCAGGAGCTGGGAAGGTCTAGTAGATCCTCCAGGATGTGAAAGCAGACAATGGATATTCCTGTCTTTCTGTGAGAAAACTGAGTCAAGGGACCTGACAGGGCACATAATTTCGTTTGCTGATGTCACCATTCCTGATGATTTCCTCCAGACATTTACCATTGGGAAGGCTAAAAAAAAAGTTCCTCAGTTATCACACACGTTTGTTTATCTCAAGCTTCCTGCTACAAAAAATTTTGCTGTCTGAATTTGCTTAGTTAATAACATTATCCAAACTACATGCATAGTTGTTTTGGTTAATATCTTGGTTAATATTACTTGCTATGTATGCATCATTCATTTCCAATGACTCCAATAATAGGCATGCAAATAGCAACTCTTATAAATACAAAGTAATGTAAATCAAATTTCTGACAGTGCAATGTCGAACATTAGAACTACTCAAGATGAAAGAAGACCCATGCAGCTCAAAAAAAGTATCAGACAACAGTGACATAGGGGAAGGAGGATTCTCGTGTGTTTATAATTGTCCACTGTAAAGTAGGCCAGGAGAAGGTCTGAAGTGGAAAAGAGAAATCCAGACCTACAAAAGTCAACAGGCCTTCTAGCTGGTGACTCAAAAAGTATTTAGAATCTGGTAATTCGTTTAATCCCCCAATTTAATTCCAGAACGGTAGGAAAAGGTACAGAGCCCTTTTTGCCATTTTAAAAATATATTTTGGAGTGCTGTGGTTTTGGATGACTCTTGTTTGTGGGAAATGAAATGCCATATATTAAAAAACACAGGTGTTTCATGCAGGTGCCAGCTGAAATTGTACACATTGCAATACTCTAGACAGGCTGTTTTCCTTTGAAAAATACATTTCTCTTGGTTATGCTGAACTCATTGTGAGCTGCTTAAATATTGGCTAAATATCACATCAACATTTTAAAAGCTTCAGGCTTGCTCATATCAGTCCCACAATCTCTGAAGCAACATTTCTGTAAAGAGGAGACTTGGCACATATATCACACACAATCTCTAAATATTCATTCACTTGTATAGATGTGTCTTCAGATAAAAGCTTTGTGGAAAGGGAATGAATGCCTTTTAAAAGGCACTGGATAACACCTGATAAGAGGTTATTTCATAGAGCTGTGTCTGAAAACATGCCAATGCTTTTTCAATCTACCTGCATAGTATGAAGACATGCCATGCAGAAGGTTCAACTTCAACAAATAAAGACCAAAAAATTAAACACTTGAACTCTGCTTTAAACCCATTAATTAAAACAACGCACACCAACCACACCTTCATCATTAGATGTACTGCATGTGACAGGCCACCTCTGGAGTTTGAAGTTTTACACATACCAAAAGAAGAAATAAAGAAAGATCTTTGGCAGGGAGGTGTTTTGAATATTTTTAACAACATAGCTGAGCCCTGATCTGGTGCAATCTTTTTACAGGCTGTTCTTTGTACCTGTTCAGTACTGAACTGAGTTGAAAGACGGTGCCTTTTCTAGTGATTATAGCAGGATAAATTAATTCTCAATGAGGATTTGGATTCAAGCCACAAAACACAGGAAAGCAAAAAGGCATACCCTTTCACACAATGTCACTTCTCTGCACTCAGAACTTTCCTGGGGTAGAGGCAAACCACCAGCAACTAGAGTTTTCCAGTTGCAATCCCAATTACAGACTAGCAGTTCTACATCACTGCAGTGCTGTGAATACTGGGTGGCATTCGAAATCCTGTCCAGCTCATGATCCTTCCCTTAATGAGAAGTTGGCCAGTCCCTTTATTTCAGTCTGCTTGATTGCACAGACCTTTACATTCCTTTTTATTAACAAGTACAGACCCCCTAGAAATTTCATATATGTGTAAAGAGATCTATGATTTCTATGGGTTTGCTATCTCAGTCCTCACTTCAGGATCCCTGAGAAGCACATGTGCATTCCCACACACACATGCACACTCCCCAGATCATTGGTTTAAAATTATGTGTCTTTTTTTCTAAGATAACTGTCCTGTGTCTCTAACAATATGCATTCACAAAGCAGTGGATTAAGGATGACCCGTCTTTCCAGTCTTCTCTTGCTTTGGATTGTTGCTTGCTGAATGCTAAGAATATGTGAGCACAGTTCTCTAGTTTACTTTCCTTTCTCAAAGAAGCTAACAATCCCGCTGGCTTCTTGGGTGGTCTAAAGCTCCTTTGGGTGTCAGAGTATGAGCTACTGAGATGCAGCTGCAGTTTAGGTATTATTATTTATTATTTATATTTATTAAATTATTATTATTTGTACACAGGTCACTGTATAGCATACAGCAGCTGGAAAGATATCTTAGAGATTAGGCCGTGAATGTAATACTATAACATTTTCAAGCTTCAGGATACTGACACTTGGGAATGGGTTGTCTCTTATAGGCACTCTCAGTAGATCTACTGAGTGAATTCTTATTTTCCTGTGACTGGCCATTGTGCGTCTGTCCTTATTAAAGATTAAACCCCACTGAACTCCGTGGGAATCTGGCTGATGGCAGAACAGGATTGGATCAGACCCTTGATTTGCAATAAAAACAACTTGAAAAGAAAAACAAATTTAAAAATTTATAAAGCTTTCTAAATTTCAGTTACATATATCTGCCATGGGTGGAGACTATTACAACTTTGGCCCACTTATATAATTACTAACCCATTCTTTTCCTCTGTTTCATCTACTTCCTTGTGGTTGCAAGGTGCAGAGCTGCAAGGGACTAAAAAGCACAACAGCAATATCCTCTTGACTAGGCTATTGTAACACTCAGCAAAACTTTATACTCCTCCTGCAAAATTCCATAGGATTTTACAGGAAGCTCCACAGACCACAGACAAATGCTGAATCCTATTGGACATATCTGAGATAAAAAGTACACTGCTGCTTGCTGTGCAAAATGAACCATGTACATTTTCTCTGCTACAGTACCAGGGTATCCAAGAGCAATATTATTAGCCATACACTATAAAAAAGTTTTGCACAGTCTATTTCAAAGGCAAACAGTAAGCACATATAGAATTTTTTTTTGCAAAATCTGTGGGATTTATTGGAGGTTTGTCTTTTTGCAGTCCCGATGAAATAGGGCATCAGGTATAAAACACTGAAATTCTGCAGTGTGACATGAAACTAGGGAAAAGACAACAGTTTATCTTAAATTCACGCGGTCCTTTTTCATGTGAGTGTGATTTAACTTGCAGTAACCATGTGGAGTGCAAGAGATCTTGCTAGAGTAGTTACTAATGTTCTGTTTTGCTTTACCTGCACTTTAAATTCTTCCATTTATTTCATTTTGATCCCTCTACATTTTTGATATTCCCAGGCAATAAACAGGAAAATACAGGAAACCGGCAGAAGATAATCCAGGGAGGTAGAGCACAAAGAAAAGCAGAAAGAGAGAGCAGTGCGTGCATTATGCTATTAATCTACCTATAGCAGTCACTGTAAGTGTGATATGTTTTTTTACTAGGCAAGGAGAAGCTCATTTCTCTAACTCCAGGCAGGAGAAAGACTTGACTGGCGCTTGGGCAAATGTGGAAATAGTCTATTGAATACTCATAGCTTTTAGTTGAGAAATTAGAGTCCTGGACCTGAGCTTAGCCTCCACATCCATCCTCTGATGATGACAAGGCACAAAGAGTTTGCCTTGAGCAGAGCCTTGGTTTCATCATCAGTTTAGGCTGGCATAAATCACCCCTGCAGGCTCAGAGCTGGTTGGAGAGCCACCGCCACCCCTTCTAATGGCTTTTCCTTCTTCATGCCCCACTTCTTCCCGTGTGCTGACATGGAGGTTTTCGTGACTGTGTGCTGCACCCAGACGGGGAACTGATGAGCTATTTTAGGGTAAAAAAATATGGTAGAAAGTAGTAGCAAATGGCTGTCATATGAAGGCAGTGTTTATGAGCCTGAAACTGTTCTGGTTTCTAGATATTTTTTTTTTAATCACATAACAACATTCACATCACAATGTCCAAATATTAGATGTTTCTGAGAAGACAGCTAGCTAAACTGTGGAGGAAAACAAGGAAGACACAGGAATACATAGGAAATTGATAGAAAAAGTAACAGGAAGGAAAAAGCAGCTAAAACAAACATGGGGTGAACAAGGAGGAAATAATATGAAGCCGTGAGTAGATAACAGAATGCCTCAAGAGAAAACAGGAAGACCAATATCAGCAGAAAAATGTCAGGAAAAACTGAAAATGCCAAAAAGGGATAGAAAAAGGTCACTGTTGAGAAATATCTAAAGGCACACAAACATGAAAACTAGAGATAGTGGTGGAAGCATGCTATGGCTGATGTCTGTCAGACTGTGAATTTTTTGTATCCATGTTATCACAATACAGGGAAATCAATACTGTTCCACCAGTAGCATCCACATACCATAATTTTTTTCTTTTATCTCCATTTCCTTTGCATACTTCAGAGAACCATAATTAGCTTTTGACAGGGTCAGCATCTCTCACACTACAACATTATCTGAGCAACAAAACCACTTTACAATCACCGCCTCAATGAATATTCAAAATAGTCATGAAGTCTGCAAGCTTTAGGCCTTGCTGATAAGATCTTGAGACATTCCTGGGAACGTGAACCCCATTTATGAGATGTTAGGAGAAGGTTAAGCTGCTCTCTTGGGCCTTGAGGTACTTAGGGGGTAGAATGGGCTCTCAGTACTAGAAACTTCACAGCCAAGCTGCTACATACTGAAGAAACTGCATGGGAGAGGGCAGCAGGAAAATCAGATCTCAGGAGTGTGAGGGAGAATGTGGTTCTTCTCTCCCAGACCATCTTACTGCCTTGACAAGGACATTTCCAGGGCAACCCTGGCAAGTGTCTTTGCAGTATCTCACACTCATTCATCTCACCCTCTGCTGGCCTGTCCAGCGTCACCATTTCCTTTATTTGTGAGTGTGCTACCCTGCCTTGGAATTAGGGAGGGGGTGAGAACAACCGCAATAAAATGTTCTACTAACCACTGGGGCAGGAAGTTTCGTAAGGGATGTATGAAGGTACATAAGGGACTAATATGGCAGAAGGTATGGTTTTTATTGAAGCCATTTTACCATTTGCAGGAATAATAACTCAGTTTCAAGTTACACCTCTATGTAAGCAGTTACCATCATCCAGCCACTCTGGGATGAGACTGAGCGAGTACTGGAAGTGCTTAACTAGGGAGAAGAGGAAGTAAAGGGAAAAATTACCAGTCTATAGAAAGCTTTACATAAATTAAAACTGACAGCATGCTGTCTAACTTGAAATTTGTCCAGGGAAGGAGAGTGAAAACACCTATTATTTCAAAAAGTGATATGAAAGTTTTAATCACTATAGGTGGCAAGAGACTAATTTTTTCCCATCATATATACTCTGGATGCCTTAATATTTTATAAAACATTTGTCATCATTATACATACATGCTGACATCTAAGAGGCATCCAAGAGTTTATGAAAGGGAGTTTGTGACAGTGAGCTGGCTCAATTGAATGGGCATGCTTTGCGGCACATTGATCTGCTTCTGTAACACTTAGAATTGTATCTCAATGAGGCCTATGTCAGGGCTCAAATGTAGCATCAATGACAAAAATTATGAGGAGAAAAAGATTAATTAGAATTAATTTAAATTATGTGAACATGGAAAAGTTAAGTCAAACTCTGGCTAGTTGCAAAGCTCAATGTATGCTTTGCTCTGAGCTTTTGATAACGTTTGTTACCAAACAGTACAAGGGACTGCTGAGTGGAGACTGGACATTTCACAACAGGCATTACACGTCTGCTGCTGTCCTGTGTTTGGGAAAGGAGGAGTACAGGGTGGTGTGTGTCCAAGAGAGCTCACACGTTTTCCCAGTTAGCGATGTTCTACAATCTTTCCTCTAATTCATTCAGTTTCTGTCATATCCATTGTCAGTGTGTTATCGTCAAGCAGGATTCTACAGAGGACTGACTGGAGTAGCAGTGAAACTACCAGAAAAAGCTTAGATGTTAGGCAGCTTAAGCTTTTATGAAAATCCACAAGCTTCCAGACTGCACTGACATCTGCAAACTTTTAATAGCTGGTGATTTCCAGTAACTATGCAAACTGTCTGCAAGTCTAAAGATAGCCTCATAGGATCTGGGTGGAGTTCGTGTGTGTGAAAGAGAGGGCAAGACAGATAAATGTATAAATAAACTCTGCACTGCTGTTGAAGGCTGAAAAATTTAGAAGAACCAAATCCTGCCTTTCTCACAGCAGCAGAAATTAAGCTACAGGTGACTTCCTATCTGTGAGGTTTAAAAAAGTAAATAGGGTTCATAGTTATCCTATCCTGTCTGAACACCACGAAAAATGAAACAATAATGACACATCCAGCTCCTTCAGCTGTGTCAGCCATTGTACATTGATCCTCCCACTGCAAACGCTACATCAGGGACCACTCTGCAATGACTCTCTGCACAGAGCATCAGCAGCTAGGCTGTGGTCTTTGGGATGCTTTTGTCATCAGGCACCATGCTATTGTCTCTCTCAGCACCTGGGAGAGGAGCAGGATGCTACTGATTACAACTCTTACTGGTACAAATGCTTGAGAACAGACAAACAGCCATTGCCTCCACGTCCCTGTGACTAGTGGATACATGATTAATGCACAGTGGTATGGCTGGATGTTTTATTAGTCCTGACACAACGTTAATTGATGCTTTTCCTACAGTTGGTACCATGGCTGTAAATGGAGTTAATGGTGATGTATATGGTATTCTTGATTCTGGTCATTTGAAATAGGTGCCACGCCTCTGGCAAGTCCCCTCTTATATTCAAGCTTTTGTGACACCCCTTGCTTCGCTAAAGAAATTGGGGCTGATTGCAACCCTGGGCAAACACAAGGGAACCTGAGACTAGGAAGGGGTGAGGAGAAGTGTTCTCTTGAGTGTTTACATTCTCTATTTTTTTCTTCTCTCAGTACTCAAATCGATACTCAGAAGTTGGTGTTAATAGGCAATAGATTAAACAAAGTAAAAATTGCTGCTATGAGTACTGAGTCAGCTTTTCACCTGCTGTGAGAGGAATGTCTCTGGCTGGCCTGGAGACAGAGACTATGCTGGTGCTGAAAAGAAGGCCTGGAACAGATCCCCATGGTGGGGCTATCACCTGCACAGCCAGTTCGTGGGCAGTGTGAGAGGTGACACTGCAGCTGGGAGGAGAAGGATGAGGTAAAAGAGACCTGTGGGGTGTGACCAAGCCCTGAGGGCTTGCAATTCAAGGGCCCTCAAATTTTGGGTCCTATGCAGTGCTTCTCCAGTGAAAACTCTGCCAAGCAAACACAAAAAGTCACTTTGTCCATTTTTGAACTGAACATTCTAGCATTTGCAGAGCAGGTCCAAAAATGGGTATCAACAAAGAGCAAAAGAAAGTAACTGAGACTTGCTGGTTCCTTTCCTTATTTTTATTCTACTTTGTACTTGTAAGATTACATTTACATTTGCTCATCAACCAAAATACGGAGTTTTAGAAGAAAAATGCAGCATTGTCTGAAGTGCCCTCTGAAGTCCATCTGAAAAGAATTCTGGGAGTGATGATTACAAATCCCTCAAGTCAAAAAGCTTTATAGTCAAGCACTGACCACAAAGCCTGCCATCCAAATTCTGATCTCAGAGCAGCATAAATCTAGAGTAATACCCATGGTTTTGGTGGAGCTACTCCAGTTTTACACAGTAGTAACCAGGAATTGCACTTGGAACTTTGCCTTTAATTTTGTCCAAAAATGTGAAAGTTGAAAAAAGTATCCTTTCGACATGGAATCCCACAGGACTTCAGAGGGTCATCACATTGAATCATTTTCCCAATTGCTCTCCATGCCTTCCCACAAAAAAATGCAACTCACAAAACCTTCTGTGTTTTGTCAGCTCAGCTGGAAAGAGAAAAATATGGTTTGCCTGCTGTACACATACAGAGTTTAAACATAGGCACGAAGCATTCACAGGATGAGACATTTGACAACCTCCTTTACAGTAGTACTGTGAAGATGAATTACTTGTTTTCAAAGGCTTTTTAAATGTGCAGATGAAGTATTTTTAAATGTGCAGGTGAAGTATGGCAACTGTTGCATTAATAATTGCCGTAAAAGGTCTTTACTTTAATAGCAGAGTTCTGGATATGTGCTCTTTGATCTTTGCTGAGATTGCAGGCTCAGATTTAGATTGCAGCATACAGGCACAGTGCTGAGGGAATTTGTGGTGAACATCTAGTACCCAGGATGTGGTTAGAAGCCTCAGCATCCTTCAGAGTATGTGTTTAGTGTGAGGGCTTGTCTGCATAGGAACTTACCCCTGATTAACTCCATGTTTTGGCACTCCTATTCCAGAATAATGGGTAGAGAACAAGGCCTTAGGCTGGAGAAGCATTGTTTCCCTCTCAGTATTATCCTTGGCCATGACCCCAGTGACGGGTCTGCACATCTGCTGAGGAAGTTGAGGACAACCTGGCAAGTGAACACAAGGATCACCTCCCCAGACAGCAGAAAGGACCCATAGACTGGGGTGCTCTCTGAAACAAAAGCCTGGCATGATTTCTTTTACATACAGGACTATGGCAGGCTTCCTCAAATTGCTGTGCGTGACAGGGAAAATTGGAACCAGCTGTGTTCACATATGTCATAAATAGAATACATTTCTCAGGAAAAGAGCCAGCAAAAATAAAGTAAAATAATATTTAGCTCAGTATTTGCACATTAGTAATACCAGAAGAAAGTATCAGAAGAGGATTATTCCTGTTAGAAGAACAAAGCATAAAGAGTTATGTTGACCATGGTATTAGGGCACTAAAAGCCTTGACATAGAATGAACAAGTCTGTGACAACAGATGAAAATTCAAGAGCAACATTATGTTTGTTGGGAATAGCTTGAATCAGTATAGCCCTGAAGAGTGTAGCTAGGAATCCACCCACTGTGGCATGTAGCCAAGATGAGTGTATAAACCTCAAAATTTTTAAGGAAGCAGTTTGTAAAACTGAATGCAAAAGAGACTAAAGTGTTTTATTAGAATCTCTTCTGCTGGAGTGTGGAATCTAAATGGTGGATCCCCAAAGGAAATACACAGCCCAGCCCAAAACATGGGCTTCAGCATGACCTCATGGCTGTAACCTTCTTGGGTTTAGTTTTTGCAGCATGCATTGCTGGGTGTTTTCATTATTGTTACCAGAGGGCTGCTTGATCTTGCAACTGAGCACACCTTACAACAGGTGTGTCGTGTTATTACAGGAATGTTTGCTGCAGGAAAAGCAAAGTGAAGGGCAAGGCCATGCATTTTGAGAGGCTCTTCCCTTGTCTGTTGAGGACCACACAACTGTAAATTTTTCTTTTCTGGTGCTGCAGGGTGAGACATAGGCACAACAAATAGGCTGGGTTTTTGAGATATTTCCACAGGGGATAAGATTTCCATTTCTTCTACATGCACTAGAGAAATTGGCCCTGCCTAAAAACATAAGGCAAGCAGGGGAATTTCTGAGCCAGTCTTACACTTCTTTCCGAAGTAATTTTATCACCTCTTGCATGCAAATCTCAGAAGTTGTTGTTGGTGTCTGTAAATAGATTGGCTTTATTGTTATGCCGAGCAGCAGAAGAGGAATGTGGATTTACAGTTAAGGCAGGGAATGGCAGCCAGCCAGCCCAGTGGTGCCACTGCTGACTGATAGCACCGCCCCACTTCTTACATCTTTAGTGGCAGGCTTCAGTAGCTAATTCATCTGGTAGAGTAGCACACAGTATTGCCCAGTTGTAAAGATAGTCATAAGCTGTGTTGAATACACTAGACTGTGATTAGAGGTAGTAAAAAAAAATCATTTAAAGTAATTCACCTTTTTATGCATCTAACACTTCATCTTTCTGGGAATTAAACACATACAGAAGGTGATTTCAGTTACCTATTCCTCACTTCTAGTTGTTTCACTAATATAGTGTGTGTAGACATTTTAGTGTCTAGTTTTGAGTAGTCTATACAAAATTTTGCTATTTATGATTGCTTTTGACACCATCAAAGCCATGTGGTGTCATTTCAATTTACTCTGCGCATGTGTACATGCATGTGGGTCTGAGTGCCAGCAACTGGAGTCAGACCACATGTCATTGGGTCTGTGCGTACATGGGGCCAGCAACTGGGGCAAGGGAGCAAATGGAAGCAAATACGGGATCACCAGCAATTATCAAGCAGGACTTGGTGAGAAGGTCAAATAGCCTGGGAGCCACTCTGGGACAAGTTTCTCCTTCTAGTTACTGGAGCATATGCTAAGACCTGATTTTTCAGGGCTTGATATGATTCTTCTGAACACCTGGTGGAAGCAGTTTATTTGTAGTTGATAGAAATTATCTCACCTTACACATGGTTTAAGATAACATTTCTAATCTGTCCCTATAGAAACAGATGTCAGAGTAAGTAGAAAGAGGCAAGTTTAAGATTTAATCTACCTATTTCCTATGATGGCCAAGGTGAATTGCATCTAAAATCTGTTTCTCTTCACTAGTGCTAGAAAGGAGCCCTCGGTTGTTTGTTCACCTGATTCATTGTAAGCATCTGAAGTTAGGCAAGATGACTCTTTATTGTTCAAAATGCCCTGAAGGAAGGAGTTTACTCCCAGTGCCATGCTTTTAGTTAAGCTTATTAGGTAGCATGTGCAGAATTTGGTGACAGCCAAAGAAGATATCATAATGGAGGCCACATTTTATGGTTTTATTAGACTCTGGAAAAAATATATCAATTCTGATGTATATGTTACACAATTTTTAAACTGTAGTTGTATGAACATGTTGGACCTCCTTTTTATTTTGCATGTCATACAAACTGAGCTGTCTTTGTCAAACTCGTTTGGAAACCCGTCTACCATCTAGCAAAAGAGTCTTTTAGAGATTACTATGGCACTATATTTCAAATTGACATTTTTAATTTTTCCTCAGGAGATTTTGAGCCGTTTTAGCTTGATTATCCTTTATTTCCTGAAGGCATTTTCTTTTGTGACCCTAGCTGCTAGAAATTCTCCAGGCAAAATACTGAGTTTGCATAATATTAATTGGGCCATCTGCATTTGATTGATGGCACAATGGAGCCCTTTAAAATAGCTATTATTTTGGTCTGACTGTATTTAATGTTTTACTGTGGCAATTCCCAATGTGAAGTAATGAATATGCTTCTAAAACTCTTGGCTTATATCCTATGTTTTAGATGATGCACAGAGAAAAATCTTATTCATAACAAGGGGCCACATCAAGAGAGGTTCATGCTAAACATAACCAGAATATATTTGCAATGTAATAACAAAGATAATCCTAGAGAGAGGAATGGATATCATCCAATGCTCTTTGAAAGCTCCCATCTTGTGATGCAGTTCAGTATTTGAATGTTTCACACAGTTAACATTGTGGTTTGAACCACCACACCTGAGGTAGATCTCTCCCACCTATGTGTCAAACTGTGTTCACCAGCTGGCAACAATCAGCAACCACTCTTTGCAGTTAGTTTGCACCTGTGTCTGAATGCATTGATTTCTTGTCATCTTCCAAAAGCATCTCCAAGGTTCCAGGGTAATTTTAGATTTTATGAAACCTTACACATGTGGGATACATGGAGCAGCCATGGCTAGTTATGTCTGCAAATTTTCCATGAGAGATGGTAGCTTGTTTCTGCTTGTAAGATGAGGGTTATGTTTTCTTCATACATGTTTGTAAGGAATTATCTTCAGTAACAGCAGTTAGTTTAGTGTTGCCCAAAATACACACAATAACAGCGGAGTTGTCCCAGAGAAGCTCTCTTAATTTCCTTCTGTGCCACGCAAGCCACTGCTTACAAGGTGGTACAATAGGCTTGTGACATAAGCAGGTTTTAATTAAATCTGTCCTGAGCTTCACACACCAACAGGTTAGTTATTCCATGCTTTGTATTCACAAGAATGCTACACCACTAATCTCTGTGAGCAAGGAAGGCAGGGCCAGAGCTGTCGTGCTCCAAGACCTCTTACATTCAGGTTTCTGCAACTCTTTAACTGAAGCATGGCATTCTCCTACACATTTGGTTCATGGCAGAGGTGTATTTCTGGCTGGGGTTTTGAAAGCTGCAGTTTTCCTCTTAGAAAGGTAACTGCAGCAATTTCCAAGGGAAGAATTTGCTCATAAAACTCATCACAAAAAAGGGACAGTGGTACCCAAAGTTTTTACATGTCTTCCAGGTAGTGTCTGTATTAGCAATTTGGTTTGAAGATGTGTTGTTTCACGCTTACCATGTGCTGGTTTTGTCCCCCAAGTAGTTTATGTGTTTATCAGTTTTCCTTTGAAGGGGAACAAATCAGACACTCCACTCTCCTGCCTGCTGGCATCTTTTGGTCCCTGTCGTGGTTTAGGCCCACCTGGTACGAAGCACCATGCAGTCAGTCAGTCAGTCAGTCAGTCAGTCAGTCAGTCACTCACTCACTCACTCACTCACTCACTCCTCCCTCGCTCCTGGTGGCATAAGATGGTGAATCTGAAGGGGAAGAAAAAAGGCTAAAATCTGCACAGCAGCACAGGAGGACGGGGAATGGGAGTTGTGGTCAGTCCACCATGTGTTGTCTCTGCCACTCCTTCCTCCTCTGGGGAAGGCTCCTCTCACTCTTCCCCTTCTCCAGCATGGGGTTCCTCCCATGGAGTCACAGCTTCCTTTGGGTGCAGTCATCTCCTCCAGCTTGGGGTACTCCCTGGGCTGCAGGGGGATCTCTGCTCCACCTTTACCCTCTCTGGCTGTAGGGGCACAGCTGCTGCCTCACCATGGGCTGTGGGGAAACCTCTGCTCTGACATCTCCTCCTCCTTCCTTCACTATCCTCGGTGCCTGCAGAGTTGTTTCTCTCACATCCCACTCCTCTCTCTGCTGCAGGATTCTGTTCGGTTTTTCTCCTCTCTATGTTCTAACAGAGGCAGATCCGTCATCAGTGATGGGCTCGGCCATGGCCAGAGGTGGGTCTGACTTTGGGCCGGGGAAGCTTCCAGCAGCTTCTCACAGGAAGCCCACTGTAGCCCACTCCCCACTATCAAGACCCCTGTCACAGAAACCCACTACAGTCCCACACCCACACATGAGCCTTGCCTTCAAGTCACCAAGAAAGTACACAAGGGAGAAACTTCTAGGTCAGCAAGAGCTCCCACAGCACTCCAGCATGCATTTACACTCCTGGCATGCGTCACTACCCATTAGCTTTGGTAAATTAAATAACATGAATAACATGCTTTGAATGATGCTTGCAGTGTATTCTGATAAATTACAGAACCCGAGTCATGTTGTAACACTACCTGTAGGGAATGGAAACCACTTTAAAGCTATTGCAAAGGCAGATGATATAATCTCTTTTAGATTATGATGGGCCAGGTTCCTCTTTACTTTAACTTCACTGAAGCCCACAGAATTACACAAGGGATGAATGAAGTGCAGTGTTGATTTCTAGAGATCTTTGCTTAGATCTAGTGTTTAGATTTTCTGAATGTCTTACTCCAGTGCGGTCACATGGAGAGCTGCCATGCTCAACTAACACCATGTTCATACACTCAGGTCATTCTGTGAAAAGCTGGGGAACAGCAAGAATTAAGCCATTGCTCAGAGAGCCACAGCAGAGACTGCCTCCGAAAAAGTTTACTACAGTAGTTTCACCTTTGTTTCTTTTTTGATGTTTGTTTCTTTCTTGTTGTTTGTTTCTTTCTTTTTTTTAACCAAATGTCTACTTAAAATTCTCTAGTGGTCTTTCAAATGACCCAAGTTTTGCTATCAGTTTTAGAATTCAATAAAAACTAAATGTAGATGTTTGACTTGAAGTGTTCTTTGACACAAGTTATTGGTTGTAACTAGAAAAACAACATATTAACTTGTGTGTACGTGTGTGACAGAGTGACAGCTCTGTTTTTAGCATTTTGCCATCTGAGGGACTGGGACTGTTCACACCTAGCATTGGTTTTTGGACAAGAGTTATGTTTCAGGACAGCCAGGCACCACGTTCTTTCTAGACTCTGCTGCAATGTCTGGGAAGCCAGGAAATTTAATACCAACAAGGGCTGATAAGCTACACTTGAGTCTAGGACAGGTCTCATCCCTGAGGTGTGTTCAGCACAAGGGTTAGCTTAGGTTTAGGATCAAGTACATCAGGCTTAAAAAAAGATATTCATTGTCAGGTGCTGCAATGCCCTGGGATTGTTGATGACACATGGCTGGCCAGCGGTGAGCACAGAGCTAAGCAAACTGGTATGACAAGACCTAAAATCCACACATTCTTTCTCTTGAGTAATGGCTGAGATCCAACCCTTTTGAATGTCAAAGCATTCCTATAACCAGGCAGATTAAGTCCAGCTGCCTCACTCCAACATATGTTCCCAGTCAGAGTTCCTGTAGGGGAGCCAAGTCTTTTTAAAAAGTGACAAAATCTTGTCAGCATTCTGTGACAAAAAGGCTATCTCTTTTAGAAATGTGCCATGTTGAAAACAGTAACTGGGGACATTCGCTCAGGGTGTCACAAATGTAAGTTAAGCACTGAAGCGTACACTCAGCTGCTTTGCTGAAGAGCAGATAGAGGGTGTGGTTTCATCCGACAGGGTGAGCAGATCTCACATCTCATCCCTGTCAAAGGGGATATCCTGCTCCCCTCCTCTGTCTCTGGCCTAGCTGGTGGCTGCTTCTGTTCCTTCTCTTGTCCTAGTTCTGGCAGTTGCCTGATCTCCCAGTTGGACAATTCATCTCTCCTAGTTAGGACAAGGGATGTAACAGTGAGCTGTAGCTCAGCAGTCAGAGCTGAATTTTACCTAGCAGCAGCCTTAAACTGTAGGTCTGGAGGTGCATCATAAGAATCACAGATTTATTTACATAAAAGATCACCCTACCAAAATGAAAAAATACTCCACTCTTTGGCTGGTTGCCTATATTGCCCAGTGCATTTCTAAGATGCCCTGGTGGAGAAGAGACTCTGCAACCTTTCCTGCTCACCATGTGTATCCTACATAAAGAGCATCCTGTTACGAACAGATCGATGTGCCCTCTCCACTGCCTGCATCTCTCTCAGTAACTTGCCTTCACCTTTCCAGCCACAACATCACTCTTCCCTGAATGTGCATCCTGATGAGTTATTAGCAGAGAAAGTTTCATAAATCAATAGACTTTCCAAAAAAGAAAAAAGCATTTACATTTGAGATGTGAAATCATCTTTTCAATAACACATACAATGTATCAATTTACCTTAGTACCCTAGTAATTCTCAACCACAGCACTTCATTTCTGTTTCAACTCCTCTGATCTCAATCCTGAGCATTAGAAATAATTTGGCTTTTTTTTTGTGCTGTGTTGTGTATTTATAATGATTTAAACATTATTTTAGGTTTTGATTCAGTTCTCAACAATCAGGTTTAGCCACAAATTTAAAGGCTGACACTGATTTGTGTTCAGCTCGGAATGCTCAGACCGGTCTTGTGGTTCAAGAATATCCTCAGACAAAATCGACTTTACCAATATAACACACAGGCATCACTGGCTATTTCCTAGTTCTAGCAACCAACCAGGTAGCCATCAAAATGCAAGGGCGAACCTGATAAACACCAGAAATTTGGAAGCTCAGCTGCTCTAAAATGAAGTAGAATTACTCCTGCTGTTTTTGGCATAGAAAAGGAAGAGTCGTATCTTTTCCTTTCTCTTGTTGTTCATTTCCAAAGTTAGTGCAATGCCTGAGGTTACCAGAAATGTCATGAATGCTTACATGCTGTAGCTGGGTGTGGTAGGGAAGAGTGACGATTTTCATTTTATAGATGTATGCTAAGCACAGAGGTTGAGTGAAACAGCCAGCATGAGAGACAAAAAGTTTGTTAGGGAGTTTGGAACTCAGACTTTGTCTCAAGGAATAAGTTATGCTAATATAGAGCTTTCTTCTAATGTAGAGCTTTCTTCATATGACTTTTATACTAGCAGCCTGGGACAGATTAACTATTCCTTAGTAACACTGGCTTCTTAACTGATTGCAAAGGTACAGAGAAGCTGTGGAGAGCAGCCTATGTTTAGTGCTTAAGCCATGCCACTTTTTCCCTACTTTTTGTGTTGAATGTGGAATAGGCTCTGAAAAATATCCCACATTCCTTAGCAAAAAAAACCAAAACACCATGAGCCAAGATGACAAAGCAGAAAAACTCTCTGTAGCTAGTTAAAATGAGAGAGCAAGACTTTAAAAAACTTTAACTAGAGCAGAACAATCTTCAATATTACAAATAAATTTCAGTTCACCCTGTGCTTTTCATGTAAATGCAGATGGCAAGGTAGAGGGAAGTGGAATTAAAAACAATTTTTCCTGAGAAGAAAACTCAACGAAATGACAAACCGCAGAAAAAATTTTCACAGAATTAAAAAGATGGGGTTACTTATGAAACTGTATTCTTAAATGTTTTAAAAATATTTGCACATCAAAATCTATGTATAGAAATTTTTTCCAATACTCATCCTGTAGAAAACAAACCTTTATTATAATCCTACAAAAGGGGGAGTTATAGAAAAGGCAAAGCAAGGCCATTCTCAGAAATGCATAGCAAAAGGACAAGAGGCAAAAGTCATGTATCCAAATTGCAACTGAAATTAAAGACAAAAAAATCTCATGGTGAGAGTCATTAAGCACTGGCATACATTCCCAGAAAAGCCGGGGAATCTCCCTTCCTGGAGACTGCTAAAACTCAACCAATAAAAGTAGAAAGAAATCTGCCCTGACTTTGAAGCTGGCCCTGTATTGAGTTGGGGAATGGGCTAGATGAGCTCCAAAGGGTCCTTCCAACCTGCAGTACTCAGTGTATCTTCAGTCAAATTCTGTAATAGTCCAGTAGGGGATAAGCTCTGGTAAATCTCTAATACAGAAACCAGGGGTCAAACACTTGAAAAAAAAGGTGGAATAGTAATACGTGAGTGTGTATCCATTCGGTCGTTGCAGTAGACCCAACTCATTAGGTTTTTGTTGAATTATTGTCGTGGGTTAAGAGAGACAGTGTTAATTTTTTTTTCCTTCTCTTTATAAATAGCTAGTAAGAAGCTACGTTTTGGATTCCTGCTCAGGAGAAGCTGATAACCGATGTTTTGTTCTGCTGCCAAGGTCAGCAGACAAGCAAAGAGACACAGTCCAGCTGCTAGCCTGCGATTTGCTCTTACGTTCAGATGGAAATCAGATTGACCAATTAGTATTCCATCCCAGGCACGTCATACCCAGTATATAGGTGAGGACCCTTCCGGGAGATCGCTCTCTTTCACTTCCCTTGGGCTCCGGATCATCTCACTTGGGGTTCCTGCATTCGCTCTCCCAAGGCCTTTTTTCCCCCCCACAGACGCTGTTAGCTCTCGGCCCGGGACACTCGTTATCTCCGTTCCGTGAGTTTCGGGATCCTCCCTCTCTGGGGAAATCATTAGCTGTTTTATTCCCCTGCTTCGGTCAACTCTCGGCCTGGGACGTTTGGGCTGTTGTCTCCATTCTGTGAGTGCTTCCGGGAGCAGCGCACCCCCCCCCCCCCCCCCCTCAACCCCCTTTTTTGGGGGAATCGTGAGTGCGGTTTCTGGGGATCATTAGCTGGCAACAGGCTGAGCCTTTTGGGGGGGGCAGTATCATTGTGTATCACCCATTCCCTACCTCCTCCGGGGTCGTTGGCTGGGAGTGGGCTGAGCCTTTGGTCATCAGGTGGGGAGGGGCAGTATCACTGTGTATCACATTGCATCTTTGTATATAGTATTTTTTCCAATATTATTGTAGTTTAGTTATTAAATTGTCCTTATCTCAACCCACGAGTCCTCTTTGCCATTTACCTCTTTAATTCTCTCCCCTATCATTGGGTGGGGGCAGGGACTGTGTGAGCGGGTGTGTGTGGTTTGGCCCCCAGCCAAGGGCCAACCCATCACAAGGGCAACACCCCCTCCTCTTCTCCCCTGCCTGTCCTTCCTAAAGAGCCTGTATCCCTGCATTCCAACACTCCAGTTGTAGGATCCATCCCATCACGTCTCCGTGATGTCAATAAGATCATAGACCTGCAGGCATGTGCGTGTGTCTAATTCCTCTTGTTTGTTCACCATGCTACATGCATTTGTATGAAGGCACTTGACCC
>WKFP01014176.1:1758484-1801146 GCA_011057875.1 Pterocles orientalis | reverse complement strand
AGGTGGGGAGGGGCAGTATCACTGTGTATCACATTGCATCTTTGTATATAGTATTTTTTCCAATATTATTGTAGTTTAGTTATTAAATTGTCCTTATCTCAACCCACGAGTCCTCTTTGCCATTTACCTCTTTAATTCTCTCCCCTATCATTGGGTGGGGGCAGGGACTGTGTGAGCGGGTGTGTGTGGTTTGGCCCCCAGCCAAGAGCCAACCTGCCACAATTATATAGCAAAAGAAAAAAAAGTGAAATGTCTTAACCTTCAGCGAAAAAGACTTCAGCTAATTATTGTGACCTGTAGTGTTGGTGTTTTGAGAGGTGCTAGACTACTTGGACAAATGGTTTCAATGACAAAAACATTATTTTTAGGCAGTTAAGGTTCATAATTCAGTTAAACTCATAGACATCCAAATACTTCTGGTATTTCTGAATGCATACACCATCCATTTGAAGAACAACTTATTTCTTCTTAAAATCTTGGCCAGGCGATGTAAACATGTTAAAAGAGAAGTACTCCCTCCAGTGTCACCCACAGCAGAGACCGAGTGCTATCACAGAGACTCTATTACAGCAGGTCAGTGCTCAGCAGCACCCTGAGGGATGGGTGCTGCCAGCATGGCACTGCTGAACCTCTCCAGCAAAGTATTGAAGTCTTTGCAGAGGAGAGATGTCCCTGCTCTGGCAAGGGTTTGTTGAGCCTTTCAAACATTTACCATTTGAGTCTCTTTCAGTCTCTGCAGAAAATTTTACTATAATGGTTTCCACAGACAGGAAAGATGCTTCCAGAAAGAGAAGTTGGTGGTGGTTGATCACACAAAACATAATGATGCTTGCGAGTCTCTTTGCAGTTCCTATAATGTAATCTATCAGCAACTTACAGGACAAACTGATGAAATGATTAGGGAAACCATCAACCACACATACAAGTGATTTCACTGTGGAAAGTTCCCAGCACCTTAGCTATGCACTGATGTAGGATTACACACTTCATTTGGCCAAAAGCAGCCTGTTACACACCAAACTGGCACCATGATTTCACAGTGACACCCTTTATTCCAGGAAAGAGTGGTGATAGGGAGGATCATGGATCCACGATCTAATAGTGGTGACAGCAATATTTTGCAGAACATTTTTTGTTAAGTGTCCTTCAAAGCAGTGTAAGCCAAACCCCTGTTGCTCTGGTAACCTCTAAATTGTCCCTCATTTAGTTGCAAAGTTATGTATGCAGCATCTTCTATACAGTATATAAAGATTCAAGAAACTGAGGGTCTAGCGTATGTTATTGCATTCACCTGTGCAACTCAGTTGCAGTGCACAGCAGAGGTGGCCAAAACCAGGGATGTCTTTCTCTGTGTGTTAATTTCTTGTTACACAGGAAGATAGGATTTTTCTTCAAAACCCTGTGAATATTGAAATTCTTGACGACAAAATGAATTATTTTTACACTATCTTAGTGTTACTGTTTTTAGGAGAAAAAGCAACTTTGACTATAAATAATTTCTTTCCTTTGAGAGACAAAGAAGTGAGAAAAAACCGCAAACTATAGGGCAGAACAGTTTTCACTCTTTTGTCAACTTCAGTTCAGAGACTCCTTTGTGTATGTTTTTACCTTTAATAATAAACCGTTATTTTGGTTCAGCAAGAATAGGAAGGAAGATGAGTTGGAAAGAGAAAAAAAAAGATTGGACTTTTTTTCCTAATCTTTAATGATTTTTTTTCTAGGCTATTTACATGATAGATCCCTTTGAAGAATTACATTGCTTGTGAATATTTCATGAAAGCAGATCTTAGATGAAATCCTGTTGAAATATTCATTGGAAAGATTTCAACCAGCTCTTACAAATAGCCTTTAGCTTTGTAATTTTCATTACAGTCTGTTTTGTTTTCTAATCAGCAAAAGCAGTGAAACAGGTTCCACTTACATACTCGGCGTGCAAAGGGGGAATAACTCAGTGATGGGATGCAAAACACAAATGCAGCTTCAAAACATCAGCAAAAGTAACTGGCCAAATTCATGGTAATGATTTATATTTTAAAAGGAAGGGTTTTAGCTCCTGTTACAAGTAACACTAACTTTCTCCTTAGAGGTCACTTATCAATGTTTTTTGGCAATACTCCCCTGCTGTTTGCCAGCATGTCTATGGAAACATGTTTTGGCAGGCTTGGGAATATATGGTGCCTATAGTCCCTGCTTCCTGCCTTTGTTGTGCTTAAAACAATATTGCTGTTGGACTCCTTCCAACCATGATGTTGCAGTGCACTGGCTGCGCTCTAAGAATTTGGTTTAAAAGCCAGAGAACCTGGAAGTGATGACAGGCACCAGTTTAGATCTGACACTTGAACTCACTGGTACCACAGCCTTTTCAGGAAAGGACTTTCAGGCCTTAGTTGAGCTATTAATCACAGTTCAGCAAAACCTTTCCATTGAGTGTGTACTTGAGTTCCTTGATGGGCAGCAAACACTTAAATGAGTGCTTGGAGTTTGTGATAAAATATTCACACTTCAGACAGATATTTCAGGTGGAGTTACATTCAGATAGATATCGTTATATTCAGATAGAATATTCTTATTATTTGTGTGATTAATGAACCAGGGATAGAATATGCTGTAACATGAATGATCCCTGAAGGAACTGAGAGGCTTGCAGGAAACCAGCGAGGGAAATGTGCATCAGCTCTAAGCTATGCGTGACGTGTCCCTCTGAATTAAATAGCTGAAAGTATGCTTCTAAGGGTTTTCCTCGGGGAATTTTATGAATAAAAATGAAGGTCCTAAGTAGCTTATCTTAAAAGTAAAATACTCTAACCTGGACAGGAAGAAATAATATTTATTTTACTTCTTTGGATTCAACACTCTTGTGCTTATTGACTGACTTCACTGGGAATTTTATTCAGCTTTAAACTGCAGGAAAACAATTTTACAGTTAGCACTAAACATACACAGAATTTTAGAGAGTATGCGTAATGGCTATTTTCTGGCTCTGTACAAAATCCTTTTGAAGTCCATCCTTCTCTCCATTATCAACTTAAAGCCCTTCCTCTGATATCTTAAGCATTTTTTTTGGAGGGACATGCCTGTAGTTCTTGAGAGAGAATAAGAATGTTAATTCTGTAACTGAAGCACATCCAAATTTGAAGCTGTATTCTTGGATGCCGTTAAAAGTAAAGTTAGGAGGCAAGCACCAGCTACATATTGTGTTAGTAACCACTATTTCTGCACCATTGATTTCATTCTAACAATAGCCGTCACAGTTAAACAAACTCATTACGTCATTCTTATACTGTCAGTGTAAAAATTCAGACAGTAAAAATACAAAGTTTTAATAGAAAGATGGTCAATCTTTCAAAGATTGTACAAAGTGTGAGGGTAGATCTTGCAGAGAAAAAGATGGTTTTTATGAAGTAATAGACAATTCTGGTCTAGAGACAAAAAAACATACAGCTAAATACACTAAATCAAACTACATTCTATCAGTCTCTCTTTATGATACATGTTTTAGTAATGCTCCAAAATACACAGCAGCTGTAAAGTTCATCCAGGAGGAAAGAAAACACCCTCCGCATAAGTTTGCTGCATCTTGCTACTCAATGCTCTGTCCCTGCACAATGCCTTTTGGAAAGCACAAGACTTTGTAGCAATGTCTTATATTAATTTCTGCAGTGGTGGAATTTAAATCCCAAAGAATAGTGCTGGAAAACACTCAGTGCTTTTTGCTTCACGTAGCCATGACACCAAGAGAAGAAATGTGAGCATCTGCTCACTGCACTGCAGAATGGTGTGACTAGTGCACAAACTTCACTGGAAGAGCAAAAGCCATGGCAATGAAGCAGGGCAAGACAGAAAGAAATCAGGCTTAAGGAGCTTGGACGTTTTGTCAAGATGTTGGGGTAGATATTTGCCAAAGCTGATGT
Source organism: Pterocles orientalis (assembly GCA_011057875.1). NCBI lineage: Eukaryota > Metazoa > Chordata > Aves > Pterocliformes > Pteroclidae > Pterocles > Pterocles orientalis. Next base: position 1,797,235 of record WKFP01014176.1, on the reverse strand, counting down.
GACTGGACATTCCAGTTGGGTCCCCAAATGGAGAAGATAAGGACCTCAGCCAGACTGTACAGCTAGCAGTGACACCTCAGCTGAGGTATCCAGCAAAGGGTCAAGCATTGGCAGTGAGAATTCAACAGCAGGCACACACAGACATAAAGACCTACAGACACACAGACACACGGACCTACAGACACAGACACAGACGACACACAGACACACACGTGTCACTCTGTGTTCACAAGCGCAAGCACACTCTCCAGCGGCAGTGGGACCCTCTCTGATGCCACCTGGGCACCTTCACCCCTGCCTTGGCTGCAGTAGCTGGCTTCAAACCCACTGCTGCTGCCCCACCTGTAGCTGGCACCTGGACCTTGCAGCCCTCACAAACACATGGGATAAAAGAATGAGATTTCAGAGAGAGAGTTACGAAAATATTAAAGGAGAAGGCAGGAGAGACCGCAGGGATCAGGAGCAGGGCTCAGACGAGTATGCTGGCAGCCTCGTTTTACAGATGACCAGAGCCTTTGTACCCCTTTCTGTCCCATCCCCCTGCCTTCTTCCCTATCCCTTTCCCCTAAGTGTTCCTTAATAGGTTTTTCACGGTCATGCAGGACTGTTTAAAACATCTCAAGTCCTTATGTTCCTCCTGTTTTCCCCTTCTTATCCATTACAGACTCCAGGCTGGTCCTCTCTGAAGCTCTGAAGAGTTTCTCAGGGGCCCATCAATTAATGACTGGAGATGTTTGATCTTTGGCATTATATCCCTCATCTGTCTGGTTTGTATCTCTGCTTTTGTTTGTCACTCCCTGCTTTATATATTATAAATTTTACACTGAAAAGGCCCTTGACTGGATAATTACAATGAAGCAGATACTCTCACCTGCCACATACCCCTATGCTACGGGAGAGGATTTGGTAAATTTTGGGGTTTTTGACTATTCTTCCTGCAGGTTGTTTTGCCCCAAATGGTCCCGTCTACCTCAAGGTCCAGTATGCACAACAGGACTGGGAGGCAGGGATCATAGAGTCTGCATCCAGTTATGACAGGCTTGGATTTGTCCAGTAGGAAAAGAGCACTCTTCATTGCATGTTAGCCTTGCAGTATAGTATATGAGGCCACTTGATTAGGAAAAAAAACCCATAATTGTTTGGATGCCCATGTGATCAACAACATGAATTGCCCAACGTACCTGATCGTAAAGATCAGTCCTAATTCTCCTTTCCCTGGCATCATGGAGCAGCACCTCTAACATCAGCATTTATAACAATTTTGAAGTGATGGGAGAAGAAAACCAGAGTCGATATCATACTCTGCGTTTTACACAGTGTCTTTTAAGATAGGAAGTTGCTTAATGATGGCCTCCTGTCCTCGTTCCTGTTAGCCCATAAACAATGTTGAAACAAGTGTGGCTTTGTTTTTTTGAAATATCCCAACTTTTGCTGGCATTAACAGATTCAACGAAAAGGAAAAGATCCATAAAAAGAACAGGCCTGGTTCTTCTCTCCCTTATCTCTGTTTGTAGTGACTCCGGAGGTTCTGATTTCACCAGACTAACTCTGAAGTTAGCCTTGACTCAGCCAAGCCCTCCAACTCTTAACTTCAAATACAGAGGAGATCCCCTTCCTGTTCAACAAAGTGCTTCAGCACAAATTAAAAATTAAGCACATGATTTAGTCCCACCGAAGCCTCAGGGAGTGAATCATGTGCCCAGAAGTTAACCACATGCTTGGATGTTTGGCTGAATAAGCATGTACCAACTGAACCACCACCTGAAGCTAGCATTGGCATTTAAGATATAGTTAGGAAGAGGCAGAGCATGTTACTGCTGCTTTGGCTCTCCCCTCCCACAGTGACACTTTTCCAAGCAGAGCCCTTAGAGATGGCTGGGACACAGGTCCCCAAGGAGTGTTCTTCCTCAGCTCCTGCAGCTATGTGGCCACTCAGCCAGGGGCCATTGGCGAGGCTTGGGGGCATTTACCTCCAGTGTGGGATCTTTCCACCTTGCCATGCTCTCTGCCCCAGTCTCCTGTAATGCAAGAGCTGCTGGTGTGATTTCCCAGGCTCTGCTCTCACAGGGGGCTGTGCAAGTCCTAGTCAATCCTTCTCTTTCCCAGACATCTTCAGGTAAACTTCTTCCAGCCATAGCACCTCTAAATATGTCTCATTTCCACTTCCCCCTCATGGGCAGACCCTGCTCTGCAGCCCCTCTAAGGCAGAGCTGTGTGTCCTCCCAGAGCTGTGGTCCCTCCTGACCTCTCCTGTGTACAGCCCTCTTCTTTCCTTGTGCTTCCTCTCTCCCTGCTGGCAGAAGGATCCTCTACAGCACTGTTTCTCCACATCAGAGCTTCATTCCTCATATTGCTGTTCCACACATTCTGTATCATGGACCACAGCCTCCCCTAGGCATCCCTGCACTCTCCCATGCCCAGGATTATGTGCATTCTCCTTTCTGTGGGGCCAGAACAGTAGGGGAAGAGGTTATTAGGTTGTCAGACAACAATGACAAACCCTGGGAAGGATGAGCAGAGCACTGCCTCATTGCACTGGGAGTCATGAACCAGTTCGTTGATCTACAGACAATTGCAGGGGTGATCAGTGCTGATCAGATGGAACATGGGAAAACATGTAAACCTGCATCTCCCCCTGTTCTTGTGGGGCTGTCGGGACTGTGCTCCAGGCAGTGGGACAGGCGGGCTGAAAGGGAGTGCATCCAGCCTTTGCATGCTTGGCCAAAGACAGCGACACAGGCAGGCAGGCCGTGTCACCTCACCAGCCCAGCATACAGAGCATGGCTTTGTGCTTGGTGCCTCCACGTAAAAACTAGAAAACCCAGATGCTATTTTCTCTCTCTGCTGAAAGCCTTTGCTCTGCCTAGGTTTTAGCTAGTCTGCTTTCAGTAGCGAGGAGCTACCTGTGGATTAACAGCCTCTGCTTCTCCAAAGACCTTCTTCACCTTGATGTAGCCCCACTCTTTGCTGAAAGCTAGCCTGTGTGTCACAGTTTACAGTGTGATTCCTAAAATACCTTTCTGGGTTTGAGCCAAGTGTATTACATACTAAGCTGGTTTTACCCCAGTCAGCATGGGAGGCACTCATCCTGATCACACTGCAATTTGAAAATTTTGAAGTTAAACCAGTGTGAAACTCCAGGTACACAAAACTTGGGAGTGGCCTGGGTACAGCATACATATCTGAGTCTGGGTGGGTTCAGCATTTGGCAGAACATTAGCTGTGGTGTGCCAGGTTCATTAATCATATGTGGGCAAGAGTTGACGTAATCCAGAGTAAGGGAAATATGTAGGGAGCAAACTCTGTTATTATTACGCTTGAGTGACCTCTATAAATACTGTGACAAACTTTAAGGTGCTGTTTTGCAACTCTGTTTACAGTGGAATTTTTTTTCAATTATGTCCGAATAATTAAATAGGTGAATTTAACATTTAAATTGAGCACAGCCAGACTGCAAATCATTGCCTCTATGGAAAATTACTTCCGAACAAAGAGGCATGATGATTCATACAGAAACTGCTTCCTTCTGCAATCGACAAACATTCTGGCCAGCAAGGACCTTAGGTCACTACAGCGTGCCTTGCAGTCCTTGTCCTTGCTGGAGTCCACATTGGTTCACGTGAGAGCACAGCACAGGTCGCTTCTGGGGGAAGAGGGAGAGCACACCAGTGTCTCACCCAGGTGCCAGCTGGGGATGCAGCTGGAACACACCTCCAGGCATACAAGCACTCTTCTTGACACAGCATAGGCCTATGGAATGGAGGAAAGGGGAAAAACCAGGAAAAGGATATTGAAATGTAGAGCCAGGGGGGGAGAGGAGCCATAAATAAATATGGAGTGTGAAGGCACTGAGCCCAAATCGAAAGAGAACTGCTTGCAGCCTTTTCAGGTTGACGCAGCAGCTGGCCTCAGAAAAGAACCACTCTTGGGAGAAAGAAGCTATTTTAAACTGCCCTCGTGCTCCTGTCCTTTCACGATTCACGCTGTTCTGCCTGCTCTCAGGTTCAAGGCTCAATTCTGTGCTAGGACGTCGATTGAAAACATCTGGAGGCCTGTACATACCTACTGACAGCATGTTCATCTTGGCTTCTACAGAAATTGAGGGTTGGGAAGGGTTGAAACAACCTAAACAATTAAAAACACAAACAGAAAATGAAAAAAATAAAACTGGAATCACTGGAATCACAAGGCTGCTAGGAAGTGCAAAGCACAGTGTCAGCACTGTGCTTGCCTGTCGGGGGTGCAAGTGACTTCTTTCCTAGGCACAGTGGGAGTTTGTACTGAGACTGTCAACAACGTATTTAGATCTGGATCCTAGAAAGTAGCTAAAGCAGTACCACCCAGAGAAAAATGAAAGCAAGAGCTTAACACTGAAGAATTCTGTTCACTGTGTGTATCTGGGTAGATGACAATTTTAAGTCCGATTTCATATCATCCCTTCCAGCTGAAAGTATTTTTTCAGTTAAGTCCTGAATGAAGCAACTTCAGCCCCTTGGTTAGTTCCAGCCCAGAGTGTTTGTTCTGAAATAATCTCCCATAGAAGTGGTAATATGTAAAGAGCTGAAGAAAGAGAATGCCAAAAAGCGAGAAAATAAATGCCCTGACTCTTATGGTACAGCTGCCTTTGCCTGCAGTCAGACAGTGTCAGTGGTTATACAGTTGCCACTGTTAAATAATTTTCCAAATTCTGTTAGTTTTTGTTATTATAGCAAATCTGACCTCATCCTGGTGCCATGCCAGGACCAAAGATTTGCTCTATTTACCCACTGTTGATGTTATGTCTAAAGTTAAAAACGTTTCCAATAGCTGTTCAGGGTAGAGGGGAAAAAAAAAACTAGCGCGAGAGCAGTTACAGCAGCGACTTCTGACTGAAACATAGTTTAAAGTACTTGCCAGTTTGTCTCATCTAAGTTGGTAAGCAAAGGCTGTTTTTTCTTTCTCCAGAAGCCCACACTTCTGGATCATTTTTTCTGTACTATCAGGTATAAAAGACTTGGCAGGGGGAGGAGGGACACTTTAAAACTAGGTTTAAGTCCAAACCAAAATCCTGAATCATAGCAATAGGCTGTTTTCAAGTCATTTGCTTATTTATCCTGTTTTCCTACATTTTTGAAAGGCCAGAAGTGACTACTAGAGGGCCAGAAGGGACCATAAAATCGTCTAATTTGACCTCTTGCATACCACAGAATTTTTGTGTGCTAAGGACACATTTGTCTGAGGGGCATCTTCTGGACAATTTGCTTGTGATCTGAGGATTTCAGGTCACTACTTACCTTAACAGTGTCTTATACAGCATATTGATCACCCTCATCTTTCCTCTAAAGTCTATGCAGAGAGACAACATCCTTCATCTGACCAGGAGGCTAATGGTAGCCTACTGTGAAGCGGGACAAGGCAGAGGAAGAGAAAGCAAAACTAGCAAGGGCAGAAGTAGAAGGGCAAAGAACAAACTGGATCAGAGTTAGCGCAGAAGAATAAAAAACTTGATGAAAAAACCCCAAGAATACCTAAAAGTACTGCAGAAGTATTTTTTTTAAGCCAGAAGACTGGTAATACTCACTTTCCCCCTATCCATTCTCAGCATAAGCATCTGCTTATTAAGATTATTTTGTAAAGTCTGAATCCGATTTATCACAAACATGTATGCACTGCTTGCCATTTAGTGTAATTTGTCAGTGGACATTCCATACTCATGCATGATGTGAACAGTAAAATGTTACGAGTCCAAAGGTGCAAGTGTATCCGGGCTCAACTGGCCCAAAAAGCACTGCTCTGTCTGTCCTATTGCCTTGTGCCAATGTCTCCCCAAGCAATTAAATTCAACAACTGAAAAAAAACCCCAAACCCTCAGCTGGGTTTAATTTGGCTGTAGAAGGGTCTGAGGAGTGTCAGAGCCCTGGGCTAGGAGCAGGGAGGGCAAGGCAAGTCCTTCCCTTACAGCAACAACCTGTTAGATTTGCTCTGCTGCTCGCAGAACCACAGCCTCAAACAGCCATGAGGGACAAGGAAAGGCTTTTGAGCTATGTTTAAACCCAGGCCAAATGCAGGCATTACAGGACTGCTTTTACTTATATTTAGTTTCATTGACCGAGTAGGAAAATGTGCAGTTGCATCCAGGAAGGGAAGACCTGTTAACCCCTGCACAGCAGGGAGGGAACATCAGGAAGGTCGTAACGGATCTAATGTCTCTCTTAAGTCCTTAATTTTCAGTAAAGATTTCAGTTCCTGGGATTCTCACATAAGCATCTTTCTGTGAGGATTATGACTAAGAAATCAGATATGACATGGTCATTTTTTGAAGAAAGATTCTCTGAGCAGTAAGTTGGTGTCTCTACTTTTTTTGACTTAGTTTGAGTTTGCTGTAGTGGTTGCTTAGTTTCAACCATATAATTTCCTTGGGTCTTTGGTATACTGGAAATAGACCACTATTCAGGGCAAACATGATAAACTAGGTATCATAACTGGTCTTGTGTGTTCACAGTTTACTGTGTGTGTAATGTGTGGTAGCTTTCATTGAAAGGGTGTGTCTGAGCAGCAGGGCAACAGACTGCTGCATTTGCCCTGTTTCGGCTTCATTTCATGAAGTCAGATAAAACCATGGGGAGGACATGGTGCCTGCTCTGAGACTTGAGTGTTCTCAGCTGGGGGGAAGGAGAGCTTGGGGTGGGCTGGATGCACTTCACCAGTTGCAGGGGCCTGTCTGTGGCAAAAAGCAAGCCAGAGGCAAACCTCAGAGGTGCCTACAGAACAAGAAGATCTCCTCAAGACCTAGGAGAGACTCTACAGTTCATTAGAAAGCCGGCAAGCTGCTGGAAGTTGTTAAAGAAAGCAACAAGAATGAACATTGCAAGGTCACCATGGGTGGGAAGAAGGGTAGTGGTGCTGGTGGGGATACATGGTTTTGGTTACTCGTTCTGGTTTTATAAACCTGTCTTATTTTAGCACGCAGTTTGGAGTGCTTTTGAAGCCAAGTTGTCTCTACATTTGCAGTGTTACTGTAATTATATTTAGATATTGGGGTTGCCATAACTTCATATAATGATCTGAATCTTCTTCAAGCCAGAGAGAAACAATGCATTCTCTTTTTTGATATTGGTATGCTTTGAAGAGCTAGAAAGAAGATGGTGAAGACACACAGAAGAGCAATGCTTCAATGTGTCTATCCCTAACCCCAAACCGGGTCCAGTGTGCATTTTTTGGGCCCTTTGATTAACTCTCTTGCTCAAACCAGATTGTTAGTCCCCGGATACTCCAGACTCTCATTTTGCAACCTCTCCCACCCCAGAAGCAAAGCAACACTGTTCAGCTCCTTCTGCCCTAAGCCTTCTTCCAAACCCTGTCCCAATTAAGTCTGTCCCAACTCCCAGCCTGGCTGCAGCTCTTGGTCTGTGCCACTGCTGCCTTGCAAGGTACCGCTTGTGGGTACGGCTATACTGGTTGCTCTGACGAAGTCTGCCCAGAGGAGATTCTGGGAAAAAAATGGTAGTGTTCAGGCAGATAAAAAGCAAAATGCTGTTTTCAGTCATGTCAGACATGGAAAGGTTTATAGAAGATTCTCTTAAGCTAAAGCTCTGAGATTTCATTAGAGGATGATTTTTTCCTTTCTTTAAAGCTCTGAGATTTCATCAGAGGATACCTTTTTCCTTTTTTTTTCCCCCTCCTGTTATTTGAGCTACACCCTTCACAAAGGAAAAAGGAAAGAAAATCTCTGATGACTGATTTGCAGAATGGAGCTAAATCCTCTACACTTTTCGGGGCAAATTGGCTTAGCAAAGAGGTGGGCAAAGATTCAGCAGAAATCATGTTTCATGCTGAAATAAAAGGTCTAAAATCCTCAAGTGACAGACTCTTCAAGGCTGCCAAGTGACCCAGGCTTTGTTGTTATTTTATTTCATTTTTTTTTCACAAATCTATGAAACACACTTACAACATGGTATAAAATTCTTCTGAATTTTCTCTTCTTTCTCTGAAGATTGATGACTACTCAAAAATGTGCCAGTGCTGTTCATCATCCAGGACTCAAGTGCATTAACTACTCCTATTCGCAATGCTCAGTTTTCCCAAGCTGTTTCTCACTGATGCAACGTCTAGCCTGCTCTTCAGAAGTATTTTCAAACCATAGCCTTTCCCAAGTATTTATTCTAGGTAGAAATATGTTAGCACACATTGGTTGCATGTAGCTCCCCGGAAAACAAAAGGCTTCAGGGATCTTCTTCCTCAGCTCCCTCTAGTGTGTCATCAGGACAGCACGTCAGAGAGCTTAAGCCAGTAATATTTTTTTTGTATTCCTAATCCTAAAAACCTCAGCACAGCTGAACTTTTCTTTGGCTCAAAATGCTTTTGCTCTCCTTGGGGCTTTTAACACACTAAGTCCTTCAGTTTTACCTCAAATCTTTTCTTCCACCAAGTACTTTCCTGGACTCCTAACAGTTCCAGTATTCCTTCAGTGAACTCCTTGGCTCAACTGAAGCCGATGACCTAGGTCCTCTGGCTTGCAGGAAAGGCAAGACTTCAGCTCTCATTCTTGCAAACTTTCATCATCTTCACTGTACCCCTTCATTTTTATATTTAGTTTCCTATTGCTATTTGCTAAAACTCACTTTTCTTTGCTGGTTTGTAGAAATTAGCCTAAAATTCTCCATTGCCTTGGCATTTGCTGCTCTTCAGAGGCTCCACTTAAATTTTGCAGAAGTGCTGGTTGGCAGTGTCTGTGTCCCATTTAAAAAAAAATCATCAGAGCCTTTTCACTGGCTGGGTACATTTAGTGCAAGTCTCACTGCAAAAGTGAATGTTTGCTCAGCTCCCAGAGCTAGCTGGCTGTTCATTTACTCATCTTCACATCCTGGCTTGACTGCTTTCTTGGGTTTTGAGCCATTTCTAAAATACTGTTGCTTATGAATGCAAAGAAGTCAGGGTATTTGCCTCCTGGATGCAAACTGAAATTCTGATATCCTGATCCATGCACATTTTTCAGTCCTCGATGCCCATGACGCAACAGGCATGGTCTGAAAGAGTGACCTGTCGCTTGGCTGGAAGGATGCCCAAGCCTCTTCCTCTTCATGGCTCTTTGACTGGATATGATTAAAGTGCCATGGTTTTGAGAGGGCTATTTGATGCATGAATTGTTTTAACTAGTCAGTCCACAGCATTATAACAATGTGTCCTTAGTGATTGCTCCTTCGATGGAACATATTCAAAGCAGGAGCTTGCAGTTATGTTCACCAATGCAAACAAGGAAAAAGGAAAGAGAAATACCGTAAGCCTGACTGGTGGCCTGCCTGAAAGGGAGGAGGCACAATACAGAAAGGAAGGTTGATTCAATCAATCAACTGGCTGCTGGGGTGGTAAATAATTGCTTCTAAGGATGTTGAAATGATGTTTATTAATGAAGATATCTACTTAGAATGTACTTGTTATCTTGAGAACCATCATGTTGTGAATCTGCAGCACTGCTCCTCCTGTTTTTACTACATGGAAGATGCATTTACACCACAGTGAGATCCCAAACTTTCTTTGAAATGCCACCAAAAGTACCTCTGTGTCATACCTGTATTCTGACTCTGAGGATTCAAAATCACGCTTCTTTAGATAAGGAGCTTGCTGACACTGACACTGTTTGAAACTTGAGCCTTCAATTGCTGACTCATACAGCAGTCAGTTTAAAAGAAATGGGAGTTCTGTGAATGTGTGTTTTCTAGTGACAAAAATACCACCTCCTTCCCTGCAGGGATCAGGAAAACGTTTTCTCTTATTTTCTCTCTTCCCTTCCCCACCAAAATTCATGCTCACCAGAATACTTCCTCTGTGATTTAGTTTACATCTGCGGCTTTTGCAGTCTTGATGCTGCTGACATTTCTTGTCACCCTTCTAAATGGTAGAGAGCAACAGTTTTCTTTGGGACATGGGATGTGATAACCAGAACTCAGCTCCTATCTGAAAACATATTTAGAAAATGGAATTGTAAATGTTATCTCTTGTGGCTGGAGTTACAGCAACATTATTTTGATTATAGCCTCTCAGCATTAAAAAACATCTTGAAAATCAAGGGCTGGGTGAATGATCTTTTAAAAGCTATATGCCATGCCTGTCTCACATTCTTAAGGCACACTGCTCTAAAAATACCTAGTGGTTTGTGCCTAGATCATTTCACCCTGGACATCTGGGTAAATGCACAGGCATATAAAAATGAAGAAAGAATAGTCTGGCCATTTCTAATTTCCTTTGAGAAAAAATATGATCAGTTACAAAACAGTAATTAGTAATCAGCAATTAATTAAAATTTAATCTTGAATAGGTGTTGAGAAATTAGGAGTGAATCATGTTAATCATGTCTAGGCTAAACTCAGAAGAGCAAGTTTCTTTACACCTTCCCTGTCAGGTGTGTTTGATGGCCCATATCAGATTTCATAGCATCATTTTGGCTGTTTTTTAGTTTCTCTTCTGCTTTCAAATTGAAACTGGCAAAGACTTGATGTGAACAAATATCCCAGAAGCACTATGAATTGTGCTGCCAGTCGTACTTGAACCTGAGAGTCCTCTGCTGAAGGGCTAACGTAATTGTTTGGTGTCTCTCAAGTACCACTTTACTTGTCTTTTGGGAGTGGTCCTTGGACTGTGCTGTGTCCCTGCTCATGTCCAAGTACTGCTTTGGAGGGAGCTGGCTGGAGGAGCCCTGAGCAGAGCCAGCGTGTGAGCCAGCAGTTAATCAGTGCAGACAATCATGCCGCCAGTGCTCAGACTCACTCCTGGCCCTCTTGTACTTGGCAGATAGGCATTGCCTTTGACTCATCTTATAACAATGCCCTAGGGCTTACGTGGTTTTTTTCTTCAGTTCTGATACTTAAAATCAGTTTAATAATGTAAAATCTGTATCCTCCCATTCAGACTGATCTCTTCATGAGTCCTGGAGTTGTATACAAAAAATTGCTGTAGGCCAGAGTATGGTAAGAGGTCACATCTTGAGTGCTGTGTCCAGCTCAGGGGTCCCGAGCCCATGAAACATATGCATCTACTGGAGTGAGGCCACAAAGACGATGAAAGAATTAGAGCATCTGATGTACCAGGCAAGACTGACAGAGCTAGGCTGCTCAGCCTGGAGAAGAGAAGATTCAAGAGGGATTTAATCAATGTGTATAAAAACCTAATGAAGAAGCAAAGAAATTGGGGCCAGGCTCTTCTCTGTGCCCAGTGAAAGTGCGAGAGACAATAGGCATGAACTGAAACACAAGAAATTAAATTTAAACATAGGAAAATAGGTCTTCTAATCTGAAAGTAGTCAAACACTGTAACAGGTTTCCCAGAGAGGTTGTGGGGTCTCCACCTCTGGAGCAACTCAAAGCCTGCTCCCTGTGACTCTGTTTTGGGCAAGGGGTTGGGGCTGGGCCTTCTAGTCTCAGCTGCTCTGTGATGCTGTGAATAGAGAAGGATGTAAAAAGACGTCCTTATTATTACTTCTTACAGAAAACATTCTCAGGAAAGTACGTTTGCATTTTTTTAACCTATTTGACACATATGGAGGTACTGGTGTCTTATGCATAACCTGTTGGATGCTTAAGTGGAGAAACTCCCAGTTTTGTTGTGCTTGTGAAAATTATGCACATACAAGCACTGTATGTATTTTGTTTTTCAAATTTGGTGTTAGCTGTAAGTTCTGTAGATTTTTTTCTCCCTGTGTCCTTGTGACAGAAAGGCTCACCACAGCCATTATTTTTGACCTCACAGTGTTGAGGAAGTCATTGTCATAAACACAAGGTTGTTTAAGGGAGAATTAAGAGACACTGTATCTTCCTTGACATGCTAGGCGGTGCAAACAGCTCTGCCTGGTTTCTCATCGCAGCTTGGGCTCTGGTTCTGTGGCCAGCATCAAAAAGTTGTGCTTGTAAGTGAAGGGGAAAACTTTTGTAATGGGCAGCCCTTATATCTGAAAGCAGTGGCTAGCTGCACCGCTACTACTCTTTGAATTTTCTCCAGTCAAATATCCAGAAAGGTTTGAAGGATTTAACATGTGAGCACATATTTTGAAAAGTTAATTGCTTGGGGACTGAACCAGACTTGAGGCTGCCTGTAAGGTCATAACTGAGGGTCATAAAGTGAACTGCTGTGGATATAATGTGTAGAGGAATCGTGGACAAAACAAGAACAGGAACGGTCAGACACAGAGAGATGATCACAAGAAAAATAAGAAATTATATTCAGGAAAAAATACAAGATGTAGGAACTAGGAAGACTAGTTCTGACACTTAAAACAATGTAGCCTTGTGTAGGAAAAGGGCAGGGACAGAAAATCTTTTTAATGACTATCATGTGCTTTTTTTCTATGTTTTCCCCAGGGGTGATGGAGTATTTTTGTAAATCTATGACTAATTTTTGAGTTCTGGATCTCAAGCCAACTCTCCAATTAGCTAAACCTTTTAGTATTTTTAGTAACAGTACTATATGGATGCTTTCAAACAAGTTAGTCACAGATATTAACACAATTTTTTTATTAAACAGTCTATTCATGAAGGTTTAATAAATAAAGTTGAGGGGGTAAACAAGGAGTTAATACTTTCTGTAAAAAAAATGATCGTATATTTGATATGGTCAAGACTTACACAGAACTAGATCAGAAAATAAGCAGTGCTTTTACAAACAAAATGCCTATCTTTAGATATGAAAGACTTAGCTTCTGCAGAAACCTTGTGGAAGCTGGGAGGGGTTTTTTTGGTGAAGCTGGGGACTTCTCCATGTCATTAACTGGTGAAGAGAGTAGTGAGTCTGTCACTACAGGAAAGTGACCCAGCATGCTGGTATTGCCTGGTTGAATGTAAATCTACTGAGGATGCCAGCCATTTTCGTAATAACGAACTAGCGACATGACTTTGATATTAGTTTTATCAGATTTCAGATCAATCTTTTAATCTTTTTGTAATTCTATTGTGTTAAATGATAGAATTCTTATAGTTAATGATATACACTACTTCTCTCTCTTTTTTTTTTTCTTTTTTTTTCTGTTCTTTATCTTAACCTCCTCAAACTCCAAGTTTTGTTCTGAACTCTTTCATATCTGTGGAGCTCTATAAAGAACTTTTTCTCTTATTCATATTGAAGTAGCTGAGTCACACTGTATCTTGACAAGTTTTATCAAGTATTGCAATAAATGAAAGTCTTACCAGATGCACATAAACATTTTCCATAAGACAGAATTACTATGCTGTATAATGAATAACCTTGTGGGTACATAGCAGGATTCACCCTCTTAAAGCACTAAAACCAGTGCAATTTTACAGTAGATGATATCTTGGCAAAGATACCTCATGGATTTAGTTACTATGGAGCAGAGATTTATTCATTTCAGGCTTCCTGGGTGCAACGCTATATCCAGTTAAAAGAACTTGTTACAAAGCCTGTTTCCAGATAAGAATCTTCACAGGTACCCATTTTTGTGCTCCTGGTATAAAAAACTGGGCTTGAGGGCTGTAAAATTAGAACTTCAAAGCTGTTTTATCTGTATTATGGTAAAAATATGATCTGTATTTCGGGTTGTATTCATGTACAGCTTATGTATTTGTTTTCTAATATTGGGACATACTGTATTGCCTTGCTAAAAATTTTAGTGTGGAACTTAACAGTAGTACATCGGAATTCAGAAAACAGAAAAAATGTGGTGATACGTAGATTCTCATGGTATGCGTGCTGGCTGTGCTGTTACAGTCTTTCTGACCTTGTCTCTCTGCAGACTGGTTGAGCTGTCCGCTCGGTTGTGTTTTGGTCTCCACCCATCTCTCCTTAAAACACAAACCATGAAGGAGAATGAGTGGACAACTAAAGACCTCTACTACCCTCACTCCCATGATCACTAAATTGAAAGTACAGCCTTCTCAGCTCAGCTGTCAAGGGGAGGTGTCCTGTATGGCAAATCAAACACCCTGGGATATTTGAGAGATGTAAATAAAACACAATGGATGACTCGCACCCGGAAAAGGTTTTTGTTCGGTTGTTTGTATTTTGCTTATTGACGGTGTTTCCAAACCCACACTGCTGTTTTGTTCATGACCATGTTCTGAGCTTCTTAATTAATCCTTCTTTGCTCATACTGCAGCCATCCTGAGATGCTCCAGCCTTGTACCTGGTACTGAAAAAACCCATAATAAAAAGCTAAAGATCTTTTTCCTCCTCTCAAATTATGCAAAGTGAATAGCTCCAACAGATGGAAGAGGTACAAGGCACAGTAGGCAATAGAAGTGAGTATGGCTTGTTCAAGTTTGAGCCCATTCTTGTGAGTAACCAAGGCAGTGGGGATGTGGTGACAGACACATTTCAACATATCCTAGTGCCCAAAGTCAAAATACCTCTTCAGCCTCAGGTGCACATACTGCTATCAGGAGCTAAAGCACATGTCACTGTGACTTTACTGTGGCTAGACACAGACAGCACAGTTTTAACACATATCACAGCTGTATAATAATTTTTGCTGTATAGACATGCAGAACCATATATAAGGCTACACAATAAACTGGGAGGAATCTGCATGCCAGCGGCCTAATGCCCATCAATATTTTGTCAGCTTTGGTGCAGTGACAATTTAAGGAGGAAAGTGAGGGAGCATGAGGAGAGTGATGACTTGATTTTTAATCATAGCTATTTTCCCTCCACTGCTAGGTGGGTTTGACAGGGTAACACTGGGCTGTTGAGCTGGTGATGCTGTTGTAGCTGTATGGTTTGTTCTGTGCGGAGCAGCAGAACCAAGCCAGGAGCTGTGATGGAGAAAAGGTAGATTCAGAGGGGAGCCAGACCAGTAACAGCAGGGATGGGTAGTCAGGTCTCCTGCTGAAGAGTCTGTGAGCTGTCAGCAGGTCCAGCTGGATACCTGCATAACAGCATCAGGAACCTGATTCACACACTTATCCTTCATTTCTGACCGTGGTGCTTGCAGTACCAGGAGGGGAGGAGCTGCAGGATTTCTATTTTGGAAATCAGCAGGAGAACCAACTGAATAAGGACCATGTCAACTTGGCTGTAGATAAGCATTGGTTGTCAACTGAGTGTAACAGCTGTCCGTGTTGTCATTGTTTCTCATTCAGTATAATGTGTATACACACTGGTATACATTTAATCTGCTCCTTGTAAATCGCTTCTTTTCAAATATTCAATGATCTCAAGAATAAGACACTGAAACACTTTTTCGTATGGCTGACTGGATTCTTCATTGGAAGTGCAAACTTTCCTAGGCAAGGACTGATTTTCATCCTGTATGATGCTTAGGAGCAAATCTCCCCACCCAAAAAATTAGTTCTACATTTAGATGACTCACCTCAGAAGAGATCTGCTTTCTGTAGAGATAGCGGCATCAAAAATGAATTTTAGAACGAACACCAAAAATGCTGGAGGGGGAATGGAAGTTCAGGTACATTGTCATCCTTAGTGATTTCCATGCAGTAGTTCCAGGCAGCTCCCAGCTCAGCACATTGTATTGAGGAATGGTTTGTCTGAAGGAGCGAATCTAGGCTTGAGAAGGGGCTTGGAAACCAAACCTCCAGACTCTGTATTTTTGAAAATTAGTTTATTCCCAGCATAGCTTTCTTTGGGACAAATAATGATATGAAATGGTTCTTATGTTTGATTTGGAGACTAATGTAGGAAATGCCAGGATCAAACAGCAGTGTGATGGTGTGGAACACAGCGTAATGTTCCTATATGACTTACTAGGACAGATGGGCAAATGTGAGTGCACAGAGCAAAGCTGGATGGGCACTTGGACTTTCTTCCATGCACCCTCAGTACTGCCAGCCCAGCTACTCTCTGGGGAATGAACGCTGCAAGCTGCCTGTTAATCCATTTCCCAAGCTGTGAGGAGGAGGACTTGTGACTTGTGACAAGATGATGTCCTTTCCTGCTAAAGCCCAAGTCCTTGGGAAAAATATTTATTAAACATTTAGGCAATTTTGTAAAAGCAAGCAAAGAAAACAAATACTTTATATAATTTCTACAAACATTATAAAAGCTGTTACTGAGCCAGTGTTATTCAGCTAGTTCTGTTACCACTGGTGTTGAACCTCTTTTTCTTTTTTTTCCTGTCATTATTCCATCTCACCTTACTTGTTTTACATATTAACTGAATTCATTAGTGGCACAGAGATTTGAGCCAGCTGGATTTCAGCCAAACTGGATTACCTCATGGGGACATGCAATCTATCAGATGGGCTAAAGTAAACACTTGGTTGGGTCATAGTCTTCCTACAGCCCAGCCCACCTAAAATCCTGTATGAGATCACTGAAATCTCTAAGTAGATTACATGCTTACCATTGTTAAAGTGGGGAAATGCATGAGGAACAAAGGGTTTGCATCCAGCAGTCAGCCCCTCCCGCCTCAGCCAGCCAAGCTGCAGGGAGCGGGCAGGGCATCCCTCCTCCACCCAGGCACGGGATGCAGCACTGGACCCTGTCCACTTTAGTCATTTACAGCACTCCCTATCTAAAGGCAATGCACCTTTGAAACAGAAATGGCATATTCCTATTTTATTTTTATGGACACTTTGTATTATTTTAAAATACTTTAAGGCATTAATCTATTGCCTATTCTTCCGTCAACACGAGCTAAATCTCAAAGGTGTGTATGACGAAATATCTGTGAATACAACCCCAGTGGCAAATGGAAAGCTGTCAACACTGTGTTATCAAAGAGTATGATCATAATGGGTGCCAATCCTGCCAAACCTGGGTGTTCAGGTATCTCTGCTTGCCCCCCGGGGAGCCCTCCGAGGCCTATGGAGCCCCTCATGAGGCACCGTCCTGCTCAGCCAGCTGCTGGCCTGGGGTCCCCGCTCCAGCGGGGAAAGCCCTGTCCCGACCCTCCTTCTGCACCAACCGCTCTGAGCAAGTTCATGTGAATCGTTAGCCTAATTTGCTAAATTGTTCATAAATAATTCCTACCAGCTGCACATTGCCCAGCACTGCACCTCCACATCTATGGGGTTGCCAGCTGTGGTGTGGAGAGGGTTCAAAAGCCTCTGCTCCATCCAGGGCTTTGATGGCCACGGCAGGGAGTTGCTCCTTTGTTTCAGGCTGGGAAATGGACGTGCTGCAGCTCAACTGGAAGCTTTTAATGGCGGCTCTGATTCTCATTTTCCTGCCTCCGGGGCTGCCAAGGCGGCAGCTTCTTTGTATGGCAGAAACACGAGTTATGTGTTTATGTTTCGGCCATCCTGAATATTCAAAATACCATACTGAGATTTACTAAGAAAAGACACCTCTTAAATACCTACTAAAATAATTGTAAGAATTTAGATATATATATATATATATGTATTTACCCCTCTCCAATTGCAGAGAGCTACAGTTTGGGGAAATCTGGAGCAATGAGAGAGGCAGAATATCTGCTTAGAGCTCACTGGAGGGACTTAATGGAATAACATTGCTCCAAAATTTGCAATTGCAATGAAATGCTTTATAAAGAGAACAGAGTACACAGGAACTGTTTAAAAACGGAAAAAAAAATAATGTTTTCATTGTCTTTTGGAACAGCTTTTTAAAAAGTATATTATATTGAAAGCAAACAGTCTGGAAAATGCTTTGGAATTTTACTAGGAAGAAATTTGAATTTTTGGGCTTTTATCCAGCTTAAAATAAAGTCAAACTTCAAAATGTGAAACACTTTTCTGAACTAGATTTTCCACTCTTCATATAGTCGTCATTGTATTGTCCGTGCCCTACTTACGCTGCAAGAACAGGATGTGAAGACAGTTGCAAGCTAAGATTTGGTTAACAGAGAAACCCAAGGAGAGTTTATTCTTCCATCCATTAAAAGTTTCTAATCCTCTTCTTTTATTATTTTTTCCAGCTGCTGAGAGATTTTCTACTGATTTCCTATTGGGAGGGAAATTCCACTTAAGTGTTGAAGGAGGAAAGTCAGAATGGGAAGCCAAAGCCAGATTAAGGAAGTGTCTTGTCAGTATTACATATGTGGCAGGGCAGGAGCACAACTCTACAAACAGCGGCTCTAGTGGAGACACCGTGTCAAGCTCTATTCTTCCAAAATTAGGAGTTTCCGTGTGGGATTATAAAGGACAACACAACTTTGATTTATCTTTCTTCTGCATTAAATCCTTCTGATTTTTCCATTGTATGGTCTCAGCCTTGTGATACAATCTCAATCACATTTTGATAGGGAAAGAAATGCCATAGAGCCCCACCCCACTTGTCTCCCCTTCTGAAATATTCCTTGCAAAGGATCTCTGCTCCAGTCCTTTGTAACTGAAGTCATTGGAAGCAAAGATTCCTCAGGCTCTCTTATCAGATCGCACTGCCTGGTAAGATATGATTCAAAGCACACCTATTTTTTCATCTGTTTTACTCATCTCGTCTGTCAGCCTATTGCTGTTTACATTGGCCATTTCAGTCAACAGAAGATGCAAAGTGAAGATGTGCAATGTACTAGTTCCTTGTGCTAATGAAGGCAAACTCCCTGGAGAAGCCCTGACTCCTTGGGTCTCACATAGTGCTCAAACACTTTTTTGTCTTTTTCTGCCCAGGTTTTCAACTTTGCTTTCAGGCATCTGTGCACCACTCCACTGCTGCTACAGAGCTGATGCGTGGCAGTGCTGTAACTCACACAAGGAGCTCTCTGCTTTCCCAAGCCCCACCCTCGCATGCTGTCCCCACACACAGAGGAGGATGTCTGGGTGTATGGATGCTGTAGATGCCTCTGTGGCAGCAGCCTTCCTGTGTGCTTTTGCCAGCTGTTGTAGCTTAAAGCAGCCCTAAAAAGCAGTTAAATCTTCAGAGATACTCTGGCACGTAGAGATGGGTTACCCAGGATGAAGATGAACAGAGCTGTCTTGGGAAGGGGAAGGGTACCACTACACTGCACATCTGGGTTTATGTGATGGGGTACTGTCTCTGATCATGTTTAAGCATAAAGTTACATCCTAAATATTGTTGAATGACTTTTGTATGCTAGAGGTGGCTCCATTGAAATGAATCTGTTTCCTACATCTTTTAAAATCTCTCTCTGTAGACTCTCATTTGATAGGGGAATTTTCATCTGCTCTGAAAAGGAAAGTCCGAATTCCTCATCAGGATGTCTCCTGGTTTGTGCTCTTTTCTGCTGGTCTTGCTTCTCCTCTCTAACACCAGTTCAATATATATTCAAAATGACTTGGAAACTCTCCCCTCCCCAGACACCTCATACATTCGACAAATCGTGCACATAATCAACAACATATTATCCAATTGCCAAAAGCTGACTATTCTTCTGCATCATCAAATCACAAAATCCCCTGTGTCTGTCTTCTATCTAGGGCATGGATTTAAAAGGCAGCTGTATTCTGACTTCTATTCATTTGTTGGAGCATTGCACAAGCTGTGCTAACAATTAACATAAATCAGCCTTTGTTTAACGTTAACTGATAGTCTTTATTGATCACTGGCCAAACTTCTTTTGAATAATCTGTATTTAATTCTGTATTTAAACCTGACCAATAAAGTCCTTTAAAAGAGTCATTTTACAGTGTCTTTCCTCAAAATTCAGCTTATTGCATTCATTGCCAAAACCACACTGAAACGTTCTTGAAATGTCTACAAATTAGATGGAACATCGGGGTTTTGTTTGGTCCTTGACTAACTTGGTATACTCTGGGAGGGATGATGTTACCAGCTGACCTTCCCCACCAGTGAGACAGCCTTGGTGCACACTGGTGAATGTCTTTGCTCTCTGTGCCCTTGCCAAGCCAGTTGCATGCCTATGGCCATGCCCACCCATCATGGCCTTTCTCCTGCCCCACCTTGTGAGACAGGATAGAGAAACAGGATGCATTCATGGCTCATCATTTTTACTATGGTTATTTATTGCTGCCTTGCTGTGTGAGCAAAACAAATGTGGTGAGATTTAGATTACAAACCCCAGCTAAGCCATCCGGAGCTTCCTGTGGATCCCTGAGTCAGCAGCAGCCTGCTCTCTGCCTGGATGTGGGGTGGGAGCGAACAGCCCTGCTACCTACTGATGCATTGTCCCACAGCCCTGTAGCTGGACCCATGGGCTCCAGATGTGCCCCCCTTCCTTAAAGTGGTCCTGCTGCATCTGCACCTGCTGAGCTGGCAGGAGGGGTGGCGTGGGAGCCTGCTGTTAGGTCGTCTGGTCTGATGCATTGTCAGCTTAGTGATCTCATCTCAACCAATTATTGTTGAAAAAGGACTTTCTCAGTCTGCAGGGGGATGGATCCCGTCTATCTCTGAGCAGTGATATGCCTGATCTTTGCTTTTATGCTGGATGCTTTCTCATGCCAGATGTTATGTTAGCTGGGCTGGCCAGCCAGAAAGGAATGTAGTGGTTTCAGAGGGACTGTGATAGCTCTTGGCTTAACTGTGTCTGTTCGCCTAGCATAGGCAGGATTTAATCAGTATCAAAGACACTAAAGAAGAGCCAAGGAAATACTACCTGCATTCTTGTCCTATAGATGCAATCCAATATGCACTGGGTCTAATGAGCTTCTTTTAACGGGATAGCATTCGGATGTGAGATTTGATCCTAGGGCACACTTGTTATAGCAGCCTTATACTGGTTGCCAACAGCCAGCTATTTGTAAAGATGTTAAGCTCCCATTTATTCTGAGCCTGGAAATAAATGAACTCCCTCCAATGTACTGGGCTTCCTCATTTCTTCCATCACTCATCTCTGGCAGAAATGTTAATGTCAAGACTTTCTTGACACTTTTCATGTCTCTGGCCACAGATGTCATCAGCACACTAAAACTGTTTTGAGATACGTGTGGTGAATATATTTAGTTTCGTCCTTGCCGTATACATTTCTGAGAGCATTCACTTCCAGTGTGCTGTTTGGGCTGCATTCATATTTTCAAAGAATCAAGTGTTCCTGAATGGCTGGGATCTCCTAATCTTTTAAAGGAGTTCTGCATATTCCTCATCTAGGCAAGGGTATATTGATTTTGACATTCAGACAGGATGGACTTAGGAAAGTCCTGACTATGTTTGGTCTATATTGATGTCACTTGGAGTAAACTTATCTCTTAGCGTGTCATAGTTTTCTACAGGTACTGCGCAGAGCTCTGGGGATAAGACACAGGCATAGAAACCATACTTGGGAAAATAATGGTAATCTTGAAGAGAACTGGGTTGTGGAAGAAATTTCAGGTGCCTGACAGAGTGTTGTCATGCAGCAGGGAGCGAAAGATTGAAGACACAATTCAGAGAGCAAGAATGAAATCTTGCTGGCTGCTTGGGGCTGTGAAGAAGCTGTCATTTGCTAAGGAGAGGTGTTTCTAAGAGATGTTTCTACCTGTGTGCCACCCTCCTCAGGCCAGTGAGGGTGTTCCTCTGACCCATCAGAGACATGGCTCAGCTTGGTAAACCAGCCTGCAACTATTCACTCTACTTTACCAAATGAGGTGTTCTGGATAAAGGATAACAAACTGCATCCTTAAAGGCTGAGGTTGCTTGCCTTGGCCATGGAGACACAGAAAGGAAAAGAGAGAAGCAAAATTCTATTGTTTGCTTCCTTCTCATTCTCTGGTGCTGGGGGAGCACAGCTCCGAGCAGTGGAGATTTCTCACTGTGGATATTGCAGGAGGTACATGGCCAAAAAAGAAATCACAAAAAGGAGTGGAGAGATAGAGGCCCAAAGCACACATGCTCATTTTGCCGTGTCTTACTGTACATTCTACTCCTATTAGCCAGGCACAGTTCAAGTTGTGATGCATTTGTCAACTGACGTGAAACAAGTATTTACGCGTAAGGGGCAACATGATTGCCTCTGTAATACAAGCCCAAGCAGGATTGCTCTGGCTCCTAAGTTAGCCGAATTGTCTTGCAGAAGTTAAAGCCTGCTTCTACTCATCTCCCTGCCAAGGTTCACATTAGAGGTGACCCCTATTCTTGTGTTCCTGTGAAAGGCCCTGTCTGAATTTAATAGGCAATTGGTTGGCTTGGCCTGTGCTTTTTTCTGTTAATTTATTCAACCTTAAGCTTGAAATTGCTCTCATCCACACTTGGAAATCTGAGCATACCTATCTCTCAAGTTATATGCAATAATTTTCCAGATACTCAGTTTCACCATTCACATTCCAAAATATAAATAAGATGTATGGAAATATATTAAAATTCCTTTGATTTGGAGTTATGATTAAATTATAACCAAACCAATAGGGTATAGAAATTAACTATTTTCCATGGTGTTACCTCCCTGATGGGTCCAAACCCAGAAGAGGTTCCTGTAGCTACCTCATATTAATTTATTTCACTTCAGTTGCATTTAGAGGTAATAAAAGTATATTTTATTTTATCTTTGATGGAAAATTCAAAAAACATCTCTAGATTTTATTTCTCTGGGATGTAATCTGGGATACAAAGCCATCCTTTGTATCATGCTTTTGCGGATTGCAGTAGCATGAGTGTTTTGGAGCTAGAAAATAGTGGCCCATCTTACACTGCAGGTCCATTTCCTTTATCAATTGTTAAAACTAAGACACTGTTCTTAGGGAGATAAGTTATTTATTATTTCTTTATTACTAGTTTTGTGCTAAAGAAACAGGCAACTGCGCTAGCTATTGTTTGTGCAGGCGGTGCAGCCTCACCCTGCTTCTCTTCAAATGTCTTGGACCAGCTCTGTAAATGGCTCAGAAACACTTTGACACCTGGCAGCTGGGTTGTGCGAGTGCATGTGCCAAAGGCACTTGCCAGCCGTCTCCATAGGACTGTTCTGCCTCCCAGCCCAGGCTGCCCCATCTAGCATCCTCTCTCCAGCTGCCGCTCCCCACACGGAAAGGAATGTTTCTGTCAGCAGGGAAAAATTGCCTTTCCAGCACCATTTTGATCAGTGGTTCCTGTAAGCTGGGCAAACTCCATTCTGACCTGCAAACCTGCTCGACTTCAGCTTGCCTGACTTGAAACCAGGTTGTCGCTGGTGGGTCAGACCGATCTCCTTTTTTTCTGGTCCAGCCTGGAGGAGCAACCACTCTCCTTCCCTGCTGCATGTCCAGGTGCCCTGGGGCCACCCCAGTGGCCTTCCACATGCACAGTAATGCACCTTTCCCTGTGATGCAATACATTTCGGCTTGTAATAAAGTTATCAGCTCTTTCTCTTCATGTAAAGACTGCTGTCATGTGATACGAGGGCATCTTGTGCTCCCTCTGATGTCTGGCTGTTTTACACGGGGAAAGCAGCAGAGCAAGAAGAGTTAAGAGAGCAACTCTGACTGAGAGGGCAGAGATTTTTGCATTTAGCATACATTTTTCATTTTCCCCGGCTAACACTGGAAGCAGCCAACATAATTTCTTCTTATGCCAACTTGAGCACATCAAAATGCTGTCTAATGCAGAGTCCAAGTTTGGCTGGAGCTGTTTTGATTTAGTAATGTCGCTTAAAAATACATGCCAAAGTATCTAGTTTTCCAGTAATAACTTCAGCACTGGCACTATGGCCTTATAGAACAAATATCAGGTTTTAAAATCTGAAATGAATGTGTTTGCAATTAGCTGTAAATATTAGGTCATTTTTGTAGTTTTCATTTTTCAAATTTAAGAGCAGGTGTTACCTAAAGTAACATGTTGGATGGGCATTTTTTTGCTTTCTAAAGCAAAATTGGGCTTTGCTAATTTCCTCGCCTCCCCTGCCTGTCCTTCCTGAAGAGCCTGTATCCCTCCATTCCAACACTCCAGTCATACGATCCATCCCACCATGTCTCTGTGGTGCCAATAAGATCGAAGCCCTGCAGACATGCACACATCTCCAGCTCCTCTTGTTTATTCCCCATACTACGTGTATTCATGTAGAAGCACTTAAGCTGGGCTCCCAAAGAGGCTGGACCTCCTGTGTGCTGCCCACCAGCTGCCCTCCTGACAGCCTGTGAACCTTTTCCAGGCTCCGGGCATCTATTGCTGGCTTTTCTGTCATCGGAGTGGTAAGAGTGGGATGGATTGAGGCTCCTCTCCTCAAACACATTATTGAAAAGTCAAAGCAGATTTTCAAGTGCACAAAATTCAAGAAGCATTCAGATTTGGGTTTTGGTTAGGGAGCTTCTGTTTGAAAAATTCAGGTTCAGATTCTCAGGTCCTCTGAGGTTTCTGAGCATTTAACTTACTTGTTTTTGGAGATACTGCCTGGCACCTCAACAAGGAAAGTTTCCTAATACTTTTTTTCATCCCTTCTTCTTTCAGTGATTATAAAGTGAGGAAAAACTAAGGAAAAATATCTTTGTGGGAAGTAAGTAACTTCTGGTGGGAATAAAATGTGATTTCTTAACAGGCGCCATGGATCAATTAACTTACTCGTCAGCCAGTTCATATCTAGCCATGTACCATGGTGGTGTCGTTGAATGTGGTTTTGAATAATATCTGCCTCTGAACCTTTTTTATCCTGTTTCTTTCCTCACTTTCCTTCTCCACCCCGGCAGTTTCTCTCCAAATCATGTGTAAATTCTCAGTCCAGGTTATAAAGTCAAATCCACATTCCATAAACAACACAGCCCTTCAGAATTTTCCCTTTATTTGGGGCTAAAAGTTAGAGCACTGTTAGTATCCAACACAGAAAACATAAAGTCCCCTGAAACAACTGTACATTTTTTCAGGAACCCAGCTTAGTTATTACCAGTGTCTGTAAATATCATTTCCCCTCATACACTCCTTTCTACTACTGTAACACAAACACAGCAGAGATTTGGGAAGGTGTTTCTTGACTACACTGTTTATTTCATTGTTAAAAATGAAGAATTTGCTGAGTAATCTCTTTAAAACTGTGTCTATTTTCATACAGGAGGCTCAGTTTGGACAGCAGCCAGTCTATTAATGCAGGAAACTGGTCAGCTTGTACAGAATATTTGCTAGTCCATGCAAGATTCAACTCCCCTAAAATGTTCCCAGTACATTAATTGCAATACTAGAGAAGACCACACATTTTTCTTTTTATTTAGTCATGAAAACACATTTCAGTTGTCAGCAGAGTTGACACTAAAAGCATCACATGCTTCAGGCTCTGCTTTAGTCTGCTATATGTGCTTGTCTCAGTGCATTTGTTCTACTTATAGCAACCATGGATATTTCCATGAAACAGGTATTTTGCGAGGAGCAAATATTGTAATTTTACATTCTTGATGAAAGTATTGATGAGAAAAATTTCACTTAGTAAATTAGCAATTAAATATATCTGGCAGCTTTCCTACACTAGCGTTGGTGAGATCGACACACTGCTGCGGTGAGAGGCGGAGAGCAAGGCAGCGCAGCGTGGTCGGCTCAGTCTCCAGCACCACTTCCCTCTCATGCTCTGAATGCCACCCTCTGCTTTGTGCAGCAAGACGCCTATTAATAATTCTAACAATTATGTGAGGAATGAGGTCTGCGCAATGTGAAGCACATGGAATGATGCGTTGCAAACTGTCATTTGTGTTTCTCCATCAGTTATAATACTGTGCTTCATCCACAGCTGCTCTGCTGGAGCTGGAGTTGACTCACGCGAGTCTGACTCCAAACTCTATTCCCTTACCAGGAGCAGACTTGCTCCCTTTTTACAGCAGCTCACAGGCAGAGCAAAATCAGACTCATTGAGTGGAGCCTGAGGTTTCTGTGTTGTTGAAGGAGCATCCCAAAGTTTCAGGACTAGCTCCAACCCAAGAAAATCTACTTCAGCTGTGGATTTAGCCCTGGAAAGCTGCTGGTTTTAAAGGAACACTCTGTTTATGCATATGCGCTATAGGTCACTATGAAAGCCTCATCTCTTTGATATCCACTTAGATATCTGGCTAGTACAGATTTTTATGAATTGAAAGTCAGGCTAACTCAGCAGTGCAATGAAGTTGAATGGTAAAGTGTAATCTGTTCTCACCATGTTTTTCTTCCTACTCCTGTCCATCTTAGTTGTGTCTTTATGGATTGGCATAGAGACATCTTAATCCAGTATCCTATTTTACATAAATTCTACTTGGTGTTACCATGTGGTCTCAGCTCCCTGGCCTGTCTTTGGTTCCAGACAAATTCTGTTCTCTTTCAGCTGAGATTCAAAACTTTTTTTTCCACCTAACACAGAATTTTCTTACTGATGGATACCTTTTAAGTAATTGTCTCTGAAAAATTCACCAGGTGTGCAACCATCTTTAAGATGCAAGGTAGGAAGAGGTGAAATCTGTTATCAGAGTAAGTGATGCAACTGGAGAAAAACACACGAGCTTTTGGGTATGCAACTCCCTCCATTATGTCCTGAAGAGGTGGCTGAGAAAGATTTTGCATATCCCAAACAACAAATTGTTGCTCAGTTTCTTTTATTCAACTATTATTTGCTACCTTTATGGATGCCGCTTCTCTTATAGTCTTAGACCATCATGACAATAACTGCAATGGGGCTTTAAAACTTAACATATTTAGGGTGTGGGATGGAGTCTTTCAAATCTAATGGAAATACATGGAAGCCATTCACACCAGCTTCCTTGAATTATATTTGCAAGGACAGGGGATAGCTTTTTTATCTTGGTTATGTGTCTCTTATTTAAAGCATAAATTTAAACTCAATGATAACTTTACCCACCTGTCTACATTAGGAAATCACTAAAAGGACCTAAATAAAGAGATTTGGAGGGCTGTTCGGGTGAGGAATAAAAAATTGCATTCCTCTCAGCCATAACAGAAAAGACATGTTACATTAGGAATAATGCTGAAAATATATCTTATTTCGTTCTTAAACTCCTCAATTAATTCCCAAACGAGGATAATACTACATTTAATATTGCATTTTTTAATCTAATTACTGCTAATTCATCAAGTTAGACTTGTATTCTTCTTTGTCCCAGAGAAAAACAATGCAGCGAGTAAATCTTTATAAAGTTAATATAGATGGAAATTACATGTTTCAGGCTAGATGGCATGTATTCTATTCCTTTGCATCAAATCCTAAAGCAACTGGATTTTTTTTGAGAATTACATCAAAACCCACGACACTCGATGCAGATTCTGAAACTATTATAACTAATTCTTCCTCAAAGCATTATATATAGAACGTGTGGCAAGTGTGTAGGTTGGTGTAATTAACTTCTGAATCTAGGAAATTGCAGATCAGTACAAAATTTAAACTAGGGGTGTATTTGGAGGAAAATGAAAGAAAACTTGACTTGTGCAGTGAGTATGTATTAGGACATTTCATTGGGAGCAGTTAGAACTCAGAAGGGGGCACGTCTGCTGGTGACGATTATTCTGCAAAGAGTTATTTTGCTTGAGCAGCTATTTTCAAAGTACAGAGAACGGATGCGAATGCACGGATGTGTATTGAATTGTATAGGCATTCATAGCTCGCAATTGTGGTCCTGATATTTCAGGCAATAGAAAAGGCAACAAAAAATAAAGGCTCATTTTGCTGCAAGCTTGTTCTGCACCCTCTACATGTGTGCATGCTCATATTAACAAACCTACAGCAAGCTGATCAGATCTGTTCCAGCAAAGCCCCCACTTTGCACGGTAGCACAGTTCTTCTCTTACGGCAAGTCGCTCAGCGTGTGGCACTCTCACAGGCACAGCAAATCTCAGCAGACAGCAGTAGTAGTATCATTAGGCTGGAAACCTGCCTTCTAAAATACAAATATACAGTTATTTCCTGCTAAAACTACCATCAGAGGGTATCTGTAATGAAAACCTCTCTTCCCACATCCCTCTCCTTCTGCCAAAGCTAGAAGGATTTTTCCACTGTTCCCTGACATTTCAAGGAGGGCTCTGGTCCTCTGATGTTTACAGCTACACAGTAGTATTTTTCACAGTTGAACTCATTTTAACATATAAACACGCAATTTCCCAAATGGAAGTGCAAGTATTTCAGACACGAACAAAATTTCCTTTTGGTGACCCCAATACAACTTCAGCAGCTTGTCTTTACTGGTAAGAAAGTCGGGTTTTTTACCTTGAGATACTGACATGGATGTTGGCTCTTGAGACAGAACCAGAGAAGAAACAAAACACATTGTCTTCTGAGACCAAAGCCAGGTGACTCCCACGGCTCTTGAATCCTTGTCCTCCCATTCCTGTAGACAGGGATTGACGTAAATTATCATCATGCCTGCTTACCTCAGACTCTCCAGCCCAAATGATTGAAGTTAAACGTCTTGTTTTTTCCCCGTGACTTTTATCCCACTACGGGCCAGGGTCGATGGCCAGTGGTGGGGATGACCCAGAGACCTCAGAGACACAGGCCTGGGCCAGGGGTGGGACTGGCAGGACTTCACAAGAGGCAGGGGTTCACCCCACAGCCCCCAAACTGAGCAATAGCCATGGCTTTCCAGGGTGGCTCATGACTGGAAATACCTCTTTTCTTCAGGAAACAGTGTCTTCAAATGAATTTACAAAACTAAAATGTGACCTGGCAAATTGCTTTTAAAGGGTGCTAGCTCCGGTGTCACCATGCAGTCAGTGTCGTACTGGGGCAATGAGCTCAGAGGGCTTGTCTGGCTTGGCTTAGGCGCTCCCGAGATGCCAATAAACATTTCCTTTCCTTCTGTGCGGGAAATAACACACTATTACACTCAAAATCTCTGTTGTGGGCCAAGAGAAAGCATGCCATATATAAAAATAAGCCCAATAATTTCTTGTTATTGTAATGTAAATATTAACAGTCTAATTAAAAAATAATTATTAGTCTGGATCTTATTATTGCAGGACAGGGGAGACGACTAACGCAGTTAGAGGACTTCCGTACAGAAACAATCTCAGTAATAGCAATAGTAAAATTGTAACACATATATTTATTAATTTCTATCTCTTTTCTTAGAGTTGTGTCCACCCTTTCACTGCTCCTCTGGAGCTTCAAGTCTGGAGCTTTGGACACTGGAGAAGATAACACTGTCAGCCATCAGCCCTTGGAGTTCCTCACTGTGAGGACTGTGATGTTCATGGTGCTGGATTATTTTTCCTCCTCTGAGATACACCTAGGTTAATTTCATAGAATCATAGAATCATAGAATCATAGAATCATAGAATCATAGAATGGCCTGGGTTGAAAAGGACCTTAAAGATCATCTAGTTCCAACCCCCGTGCTGTGGGCAGGGTTGCCAACCACTGGAGCAGGCTGCCCAGGGTCCCATCCAGCCTGGCCTTGAACACCTCCAGGGATGGGGCATCCACAGCTTCTCTGGGCAACCTGTTCCAGTGTCTCACCACCCTCATAGTGAAAAATTTCCTCCTAGTATCTAACCTAAATCTCCCCTCTCTTAGTTTAAAACCATTCCCCCTTGTCCTGTCACTATCAACACCTGTAGGTAGTCGCTCCCCCTCCTGTTTATAGGCTCCCTTCAGGTACTGGAAGGCCGCAATGAGGTCTCCCTGGAGCCTTCTCTTCTCCAAGCTGAACAAGCCCAGTTCCCTCAACCTTTCCTCACAGGAGAGGTGCTCCAGCCCTCTGATCATCTTAGTGGCCCTCCTCTGCACCCGCTCCAAGAGCTCCACGTCCTTCCTGTGCTGGGGGCCCCAGGCCTGGACACAGTACTCCAGATGGGGCCTCACAAGAGCAGAGTAGAGGGGCACAATCACCTCCTTCTCCCTGCTGGCCACCCCTTTTTTAATGCAGCCCAGGACATAGTTGGCCTTCTGGGCTGCAAGCACACACTGCTGGCTCACGCCCAGCTTCTTGTCCACCAGGGCCCCCAAGTCCTTCTCCGCAGGGCTGCTCTCAAGGAGTTCTTCTCCCAGTCTGTACAATCACCTGGGATTGCCCGGGCCCAAGTGCAGCACCTTGCACTTGGACTTTTTGAACCTCATTAGGTTCTCATAGGCCCACTTCTCCAGCCTGTCCAGGTCCCTCTGGATGACATCCCTTCCCTCTGTTGTATCAACTGCACCACTCAGCTTGGTGTCGTCTGCAGAGTTGCTGTGGGTGCACTCGATTCCCTCATCTGTGTCATTGATAAAGATGTTGAAGAGCACCAGTCCCAAGACAGACCCTTGAGGGACACCACCGGTGACTGGCCTCCATCCAGACATAGAGCCATTGACCACAACCCTTTGGCTGTGACCAGCCAGCCAATTCTTTATCCATTGAACAGTCCATCATTCAAATCCATACCTCTCCAATTTAGAGAGAAGGATGAGGTGAGGGACCATGTCAAAGCTTTGCACAAGTCCATGTAAATTACATCTGTCGCCCTTCCTTTGTCCACCGATGCCGTCCCTCCATCATAGAAGGCCACCAGATTGGTCAGGCAAGATCTGCATTTGGTGAAGCCATGTTGGCTGTCTCAGATCACCTCTTGGTCTCGTGCGTGTCTTAACATGGCTTCGAGGAAGATCTGCTCCGTGATCTTCCTAGGCACAGAGGTGAGGCTCACCGGCCTGTAGTTCCCCAGGTCTTCTTTTCTCCCTTTCTTAAAATAGGAGTAATGTTTCCCTTTTTCCAGTCATGGGGGACTTCACCCAACAGCCATGATTTTTCAAATATGATGGCGAGTGGCTCGGCAACCAAATCAATCAGCTCTTTCAGAACCCTGGGATGCATATCTTCTGGCCCCATAGACTTATATGCATTCAGTGAAATGAGGCGGTCTTAGACTTGTTCTGCTGTTACAGGGGGAGGGATTCCACTCCTCTCACCCTCCCCTAGAAGCTCAGGGTCCTGATGGACATGGGAAACCTGAATATCAGTGAAGACTGGGGCAAAGCACTTATTGAGTACCTCAGCTTTTTCCATGTTTGACGAAGCCAGTTCTCCCTTCTCATTTATCAGAGGGGGAACACTCTCCTTAGCATTTGTCTGTGTTTCCAGACACAGTTTTATAACTTTCTTTTCCTTTGCTGGTCTACAGCTCCATGTTACAAATCTGTTTACTACATACGGTACCATTCATGTAGTTAGATATTATTTCTTTGTTCTCTTTTTTATCCTTAAAACCAGTTTTGTCCAGCTCTGAGTCCGTATTTCTAAATCTGACCCCTGAGGAGGTGTCTCCAGTGCCAAGCCTGTGCCTGTCTCTTATCAGTCCCTCCCTGTATGCCTCTGCCCTGTACCATTCATCTCTGCTTTTCAAGTCATCTGCCATCGTATCAGGCATGTATTTTTCTTCCCTACATCACTGCATCAGAGTCTCAAGCTTCTAATTTGACACAGCATCACTGCTTGCTACTGCCAGCTATATAAAACAACGGTTCTACCATATAAGAATAAACAAAGTAGAACAAATTAGCCATAGACACCTGGTCAATTAGAAAAATTAGCTGTCACAGCTAAACAAAGTAAAACAGAGCTGCGGGCATGTCAGATGTTTGGACAGAGCATCCCTGCACTGCAGAGCTCATGGCCTCTTGCTAGAAGGCAATACTACATCGCAGGGCTACAGGGTTACATAGCAAAATGTTGTTGTCTTTGGAGACAGCTGGGTTTCCATCACCACTCTCTAATATCAATACATCCACCCAGCACTCAAAATATTTCACCTTCCAGTGATTAAGTGTGTGTAGGCACTGGGAAAGTTCAGTTTTTCTTGTTAAGTTCAGTTTTCTTGTTAAGCTGCTAAAACCCATGAATGCCATGTCTCTAAGAGGTGAAGCACAGCTCTTCTGGACAGAATGACTGTGGGCTAAGATGACCGTAAGCCATTGTGGTGCTCTCGTGGTCTGGGATGTTTGGGGAGCTGCAATACTCCCTGCAGAACCTCATGTTCTAAGTTTACTTCTTTAGATGTTTGCATTTCTCAGTCACACCTCCAGCGAACATTTTAGGCCATTGCTTTTGGATAAGTTTGCTGGGTTTTTTTCTTTGTTTGTGTTTTTTGGGGTTTTTTTTTGTGGCTAAATATAAATATTTTAAGGTTCTTTCATGTTGTTTCATCTCCAGCAAGGACAAATTAAAAAGTTTCTAATTCCAGTGTTTTATCACATGAAAGACAAATCTGTGACTTATTCAGAAAGCATTAAGACTTTGGAGAACAGGATTTTTACAAGATCGTCTGATCCATTTGCCTGGTCCAGCATGTTTTGGATACTTCATGGGAACAGGGTTTGAAAACTAGAGTTGTGTTAGCTGGCCTTCCCATGAGATGGCAACCCTGTCCCTGGTGCCAGCCCAGTTCCCACAGATTCACCAGCCCTAGGCCTGGACAACAACACCATTAATTTACACACGCCCCCAGGACCCCCCCAGCCCAGCCTCTGCCTCCCAGCCCAGCCTGTGGCACTGCTGGGCACAGGGAGCTGCCAAGCCCAGTGGTCAGGCAAGGGGAAAGCAATGTCTGTTCCCTGGGACGCCCATCACTGACTTCATGGGTGGACAGCCAAAATACCTGCTCTGTGTCTCTGACTGATTCTCTTCACCTCTTTGTTTCCTGTTTTAATCTGGGGGATAGAATAGTGCAGAGAAAAAAGACTTTGGCAGGACATTGCCTGCCCTCGTGCCACAGAAATACCACAGCAAGGGGAACTGCATGCTTCCCAAAATAATCCTCACCTCTACTCCTCAGTCCAACTCCTATCTGCATCTTTGTCAAATGCAATACCTGAGTTTTCAGCTAGTTGTTTGCATGTCTCAATCACCTTTCAGAAATGTTAAAACAAATTAAAACTCCACCTGTACTTACAATTAGCTTAAATTGTTCTTTCACAGCAAATACATTTAACAAAGGCTGCATTCTTTTATACCACATTGGAATTTCAAATTGGCTTGATTTGCTCTTATATTATTCCATTGCTTTGGATGTATTTTATACACAAGCGTTTCAGACATGCCAAAAGTTGCTCACTGTTGCTGAAAAGACCCTTATAATTAATAACTCAAAGAAAGGAAAAAAACCCTTATAAAATATTTAAAGTGTGCAGTTTTCTAATTAGGATGCAATATGTGAAAAGACCTCTAAAAACCCCACATTATAGCAGAACTGTATACATTTAAACATAAATCTATTAAAAAGAATAAATCCAATAGTCTCTTTATTCTGTTTCAGAAGGCTTTGAAAGGTTTCTCACATGCTATAGTTGCCATATAACCACATACTTCCAAAAATTAATTCAAGAGAGAAAATATAATTTATTACCCCAGAGTAATATGTAATGTGGTGATTCATCTCATATAAAACCAGCTCCTTTCTTTGTCATCTTTGTAAGTAGCATTCATTTTCCTGGCATGAGCACAATTTATGAATTAATCCGGGTCCTCCCAAGATTCAGATAGCATCATTAGCATATATTTAACAGTAGCAGACAGTAAGCAGCAGGTACAAATGGCTGGCTGATGAGCTAATGTGCTTTGGGCACTTTTCCAGCTTGTATGATAAAAGAAAAATACATGACTTCAAAGTCTGCCAGTCACAAACCAATTAGCAGAAAAGAATAATAAAATGACCTAAAAATTCACTGAGCTAGAGGTATAGGTATACTGACAAGTTGCCTGATCTATAGAATTCTAGTTAAGAGAATAAATTATCACCTGAGTGATGAGATGTTTCAGCACATTATCATCCCATTTAAGCCTTTTTGTTTTTTTTTTTTTTTTTTTTTTTTTTTTTTTTTCCCCAGGGAGTTGTCAGTAATAGAAACCTAGGCATCTGCTGCCTACTGGCAGTGCAGGTGATAAATATCCAAAAAAACATACCTGGCAGATCTTGCTGTCAATGTGAATTGAGTATTTTCATTTTAGTAAACAATGTCACTTTTCTAACATATGTTCCTGAATAAACGTGCCCAAGAGCTAAGCAAACGTGTCCCTATCCCTTGTTTTCTTCCAGACTGAAAATAGAGATGTTACCTGCTGCTGAGAGGACAACAACCCTTTTCACAGAGCAGTTGCTCAGAGACACCCGGATCATTACAGGGGTAGAGGACAATTTAAAACTGCTGATAATCAACCCTCTGTTACCTTAAAAAGTACACATCTAGGAAAGAATGAGAAAGCAGGCTGTTGCAGTCTGTGTTTTACCCTAAGCCAGCCTCATTTCCGAATGGTTGTGACCTGCTGGCTAATAAACCATCTACCATCCTATAGATTTGTTCCATCTATGAATTTCGTTTCCACCCCAACGAGTGGTAGCAGCAGAAGAAAAGCTCTACGGAGAACAGCTCTTCGTGTTCTGCTGCATGCCCTTCACTTGTTCTTCCGGACATCTGTAATCAACAGACAAATAGTGTATCTGAATTTGTT
The DNA here is from genome assembly GCA_011057875.1 of Pterocles orientalis. Classification (NCBI taxonomy): domain Eukaryota; kingdom Metazoa; phylum Chordata; class Aves; order Pterocliformes; family Pteroclidae; genus Pterocles; species Pterocles orientalis. The sequence continues at coordinate 1,763,159 of WKFP01014176.1, read as the reverse complement.
TCTTCAGTAAGAACATTTAATAAATACAAACTAACCCCTGAGCAGTTGGGAAACCTTCTCTCTAGATAAAATTCTCTTTTATAAACACTTGAAACACTGGTCACTCATTTTCTGAGCCAGCACGATGCAAGGTCACCCCAATACATATGTGAGATATTGGGTGTTTTGTTGCTATTGTACTGTACTTGGCAATTCTAATAATTACTTGATAACAAGTTTGATACTAAAATATATTTTGGCATTTATAATAAATGTTGATATATTATAATAAATGCATGCTGAATACAAGCACCTGTGAAAAACCAACCTCCAAAGAAACGTTGTCCTACATCACGCTACCAAAAACCAGTCGAGAAACTCTCTAAAACTCAGTTTGGAGATTCAGAAAGGGGCACTTTATTTCAGTGCTGAGGGACACGGGGGATAGCTCCACCCAAGCGTGTCCACTTTATATCAAAATCTATTCGCTTTTATACACTTTTTCTGTCAAGTCATTATTATATCAGTTCTTTCACACAGATATGCATGAAATGCTTGCTGTTAAATTTAACCTTTAAAATTATTGTTTTTTCTAGTTACACAACCGTATCAATATTCTTATATTAAAACAATCATTGGTCAATTCTACTTAGCTCTACTGATTGGAATCCATGATATTTAAATCATGATGGGAAGGGGAAAGGAGCTTCCAAGTGGCATACCTGCTGTCTGTGACCACCTCCTTAGTTTCTTAAAACAAAACAGAAAATCTACTACTTCGTGGTGAGGTTTCTATAGTTTTCTATTTTCAAACTTAACAAGCCTTATCCAGGTGAGGTTCCTATTGTTACCTATTTCAAACTTAATCTTTATTCATTATGCTTTAACCAAACTCTAACTCTTCTACATGATTAACTTTTGATTATTTTATCAGAATTTCTGCAACAACTGCAGAGCTCTGTGTTGTGCTGCAGTGCCCTGTCCATTTCTGCATCTTCACGCAGCAGCCGCAGGTGACCTGCTAGTGACATGCAAGGTTTACTTCAGTCTTCACACAGAATTACTCAGGGCCAAAAAATTGCTCAAAGCAGGGACCTAAAAACCAATGGCTTACTTCTTCCCTTAGCAATTCCTGTGACCCCCATGGTTAGAAACACAACACAACTTGGGCAGGTGAGGTGGGTAACCTGAAAATGTGATTCAGACTTCTGCATAATCAGTGGCTACCCAACTCCAACAGCATGTAAAACCAGCCTCACTTCAGCCTGCAAGCTCCTAGACCCTCTTTAAAGCCACCCGGGATCCATGAAGCTGGATGGGCTCCCCTGGGCCTGCACAGCTCACACACTCCGACATGTTCACGTTCTCCCTGTTGATCGGGTCGCTTCCTTAGAAGAAAGAAGTCTTGCCATCTACTTACTGGGTTTTTTTTCAGGTTATTTCTGTCTTCAATTCAAATCCAGTTTAAAGCAAAACAAATAACTATCTTTCCTAGCTGAGCATGAGTTCAAATGCACCTCATATTTAGAATTTCCTAGGGAGAGGCTCTAGGCTCAGCTGGTAGGTCTCAGGTCTTGTCCTCAGCATGTGGGTCTTGACTCATCCCTCTGGAGCCATGAACTTCCTTCCAGAGGAAAGCCCGCAGGGTCAGTCCTAGGAAACTGAACCCACTTCATGGTTTCAGCTTCTGGGCACTGCACTCAGGGACCAGATGCTTAAAAAAAGGTGTGTCAGAGTTTAGTTTGCAGGCACTTAATATAGACCTTGTTTTCCTTCAGATTGCCTCTAGCACAACCATAACAACTCTAAGGCAGAGAAACAACCAGCTAATCTGTCCTGATGAGTTTTAGATGCACGTTGAGCAGTAAGCTGCTTGACCCTATAAAGACAGGAGCAACCTTGAGGGAGGTGCGAAGTACACCTGAAACAGCCCCAAGGACTTAAACCTGAAAGGGTAGGTGGTTAAGGAATTAGGACTGAGTGGTGCCTGATGTAAGTATTTTAAGTACATAATTTGGGAAATAGGTGCCTAAATGCCTCCTTGAAGTTAACCTCATTCTTGTTCTGCAGTTCACTGCCGCAGCCTGTGTGTTGGCTTTCCTGCAGTCTGGGATGCACCTCTGTTCTGGGCTGCTTGGTGTTCATCGGGACCCCAAGATTAACAAAAAAAATAAAATTAACCAGGTTATCTTCCTTCTTATTGATAGAGATTAGTTTCTGCTTATTGTCAGACAATTTTCAAAACGCAAACCTTTGAGCAGGAATTAAAAATGAGCCAAGAAAGAGTTCAAATCCACCACTCAAACAGTATCTCAGTGACAGTTATTCACAAGAGACAAAAAACATATCTGACAGGTAAATCTTGAAAAAAGGTTTCATGACACTTTAATTCAAGTTCTAGGAACATAGCCTGCCAAACTGGAGTAAAAACTGAATGCAGAAAATATGTATGTATAGTAAATTTATACAAACATATATTTGCTTCAGACAGAACACTCCTAATGCACAATTAGTAAGTTGAGCCATCCCCACCCACAAACACCTGGCTAACTTTGCCAGTTGCTACAGATCACAGACCCCACATGCCAGTTTAATTCTACTAGTGCATTTTTGTCTTTTCTAATTTATTAGGCTTGTTCTTCCTGCCAGCTGCAGGGATGGTGATGGCTATGTGGGAACCTAATTCAGTGGAGGGTTGTTAGCACAAATATGTCATACCTCACACATGAGTTAGTGTATTTGCAGAAGTGCTGAGGACCATGAATGCTTGAGGAGCTCGTACTAAGTGATAGCTAAATTTTTTTCTCCCCCCTGCCTTTCCCAGTTTTGGGATTCCTGTAGAAAGGCAGCTACGGCTCCTATTGGGAATCTGACCTAGACTAGAGCAATGTTAGCCTGTAATCCTAGTTTAGAAAATATGTTAAGAGTGAGAAAAGGCATTCAGATTTTGTATAAATCCCAGAATATATAACAAACTATATGGGGCTTTTCTGTGCGAGAATTTTCAGACTAGTTGTCATGTGTCAAATAGGCATGGCAATTTAGGTTATTAGAGTTGCATAACTCCCTATGCGAACGCTAGGCATTCTTGTTCAGAATTACTAAACTTAATTTGATTTGCTTTAATTCATTAGCTGGGTAAATTAAGCTAAATGGAAATAACATGAATTCTGAATGAGTACATGAACACAAGACTTTAACATAGTTTAGCTAATCTACTTTACATCTAATTTGGACAAAGTTTCCTGGCTTTCCAATTAGACACTGTTTAAGGCTAGAGCCTACAAGGAATGCAGATCCTGTAAGCCTACCTTAAGGTGCTTGGCTTGCAGAGGGGACACCTCCATTGGGTCACTTGGCTCCCTACAGTTTGCACACAGAGTTCCCAGAGAGACAAGCAAAAGGACATCTAGAGGCAGACAGTGAAGGAATAAGTACTGGGGTCATGGGCAGCACAGACCCCTTGGGAGCCTACACCCTTCCTACCCAGCTTCACATGAATGGTTTTTATAACCTGGGGACCTACAGGCCAGAGTCCTCTTTGGCAGGTGGGCAACTTCAGTGTGTCTTCTTGAAGAGCAGGTGGGACTGACACTGGTGACAGACGCTGGCAGGACTGGCACTGCCTCCTGCATGCTGCACCAGCTAGCAGCAAAGCAGCTTCACCCATGCAGAAGGGAATCCCAGCTCCTTCTGCCTCAGAGGTTCAGGTGCATACATCCCAGAAGCAAATGTCTGTGACCAGTGTGAGCTAGGGCTCCTCCTTCCCTTGTTGACTCTGAGTGCAGAAGAATGCCAAGGGAGGTTGTGAGACAACCCTGAAGTCCGCTGCATTGAGCTTTTACTGCCAGAGGTTCCTCCTCCCAGGGTTGCTCCTGTATTTTACCCCAAAGCAATAATGGATTTCAAAGACAAAGCGGCCACAGCTGCCTTCTGTGGGATACTTCGTCCTTTGGGTGGGCTCGTGCCCTCAGAGTGGTCCAGAGGGAAACCTGTGGCATCCTCCATCTTCCTTCTCTGGCTGCCAACACACAACTCCCTTGTCTATGCTTGGACTGTGAGGAAAGAGATAATTGCTTCCTCCTTCCTTTCCATCCTTCTGCCCTAACAAGTTCCAGACAGGCTTTTCTCACCACATTGATACAGGAGCAATGCTCCAAGGTGCAGAGTCTGCCCTTTATGGGGCTACTACTGTGAGCAGTTAAATTTCTTTCCTCCCCTCCCTCAGTCATGGGGATGCATATTGCTGAACTCTTTTGGACAAACATATTCCTTAACTATGGTTCAAAGTGTGAGCAACTAGTTCTTGAGCTACGGCACACTTCTTCATCACCATGTGTGCTGCAGGGGTATGTACAGCTAAGCCTGGAGAATTACCTATTCAAGATACTGTGAGACTGACGTGTCATTGCATATGACCACCTCGAGGAAAAAGGCAGAACGGGACAACAGCTCCAGCTGCTCACCACTGTAGGGTGATTCATCAGACACATTTTTATTCAGGGTTTAACGTTGTGGCGGGTTGGCCCTTGGCTGGGGACCAAACCACCCACACTAACTCACACAGTCCCTGCCCCCACCCAATGATAGGGGAGAGAATTAAAGAGGTAAATGGCAAAGAGGACTCGTGGGTTGAGATAAGGACAATTTAATAACTAAACTACAATAATATTAGAAATAATACTATATACAAAGA